>CAJDSM010050762.1:0-17633 GCA_903981925.1 Ostrea lurida | reverse complement strand
GGCAGAGTATATAATCCTATGCCCATTAGCGTCATAAATCCACTATATAAAACTATATCCTATATCGTAATCAAATGTACTATATATACGATATATATCATCAGTAAAGATTAACTCAATTGCAAACACTAAATCATCTGTCAGGTGAGGCCATTTAGGAAACCTGCAGCTACTTCTTATGATTATCGCGAGGATTATTGAAATCTGCGTATAGACGAGGCGAAAGAGTTAAATCGATACTATTGTGATTTTCATGAGAAGTCTTCAAAACACCAATAAATTCAATATCAAATCTTATAATAGAGTTAGAGATATAGTTATAAACTTAAATTGTTCGCAGTAATCATGGTTGAGGCCACTGAGGCCCATAGGCAAAATCTTGATACAGGTATAAGAAATATGATTGGTATGAAAATACCAAACCACAGGAATTTCTCGTAATCATGTGAAACAGTCCGAGAGCAAATTAATGTTTTACCGAATATAAAGCAGTTTAGCAATGATATATTATTTGCGAATATTAAGGAGAGAGTCGTCCATACGAGTGGTAGAGAGCATGAGCACAAGTGTATCTTTCCTTCTGCCAAAATCATTGCTATTTGACACAAGTAGAGATTATCCAATATAGGGTTACTCAACTACACTTGACTAGAGTATAATATATCAAGAGTATCTTCCAAAGTTTCAGATACTTAACTGAATTGAAAATCAGATGTATAATCTTTTGGAGCTATTTGCTCGAAAATTTCTCTCATTATTCTTAACAGAGAAAAGTCTAACATAAACTTTAATTTCGTAACTAAGTGAACTCATTGACTCTTGACGGAAGTCTTTCTGATATCCTATCAAGACACCAAGATTCTCCAAGTATCTCGATGAATGATATCAGAAGTGACTAAATACGTTTGTTTGAGTCTATATTACTGTCCGATAAGCGCGTGGCAGAGCGAGTGATTTGATCTTGCGAAGTTTTATTGGTCCACCATGACGCTTCGCACCATTGGGTCGATTTTTACCGAAAATCAATAAGGGTAAATCCTCTCACTTGATATGGTAACACTAATCCGTCAAAAGTTTAAAATTGGAATCAGATATACAACTTTTGAAGTTAAAGTCCGGAAACGATACTATTTTCACGATTTGATTAAAGTTTTTTGTCACTGAGTGACTATATGAATAACCGTTGGATCGGAAATTATGTCGTAAACAATCAATAGGGTTCTCTCTCACTGATTTTGCAACAATATCCTTATATTTTCAAATTCAAATCAGATGTAAAACTTTTTGCAAGTTAACTGTCCGAAACCTGTCATATATTTCAGATTTTCTGGTGAAGTATTTTTTGCGGTCACTGATGACCTTGACCTTGACGCATCATTATGTCAGCGAAAATAATAATAGCGGTTCTCTCTCACGATGACCAATGATGCCAACACAATATTCCAAAGTTTCATATCTAACTCAGTATTTAACACTTTTAAAGTTACGTCCGAGTAAACACATATTTTCAGATTTGTGTAAGAGTTTTGTGGCAACACTGTGACCTTACCTTAGTTTAGACGGATTTGTCCGAAAAATCAAATAGGGTTTCTCATCCACATGAATATCAACCAATATCCACCAGTTTCATTCAATCAATTTAAACTTTTTGAAGTTAAAGCGTCCGGAAAACCTCAATATTTCAGATTTTGGTGAAGGTATTTTCGTCACTGTGACGCATTGACTTGCGAACGGATTTGTATCCGAAAATTCAATAGTTGGTTCGCTCTCACGCAGGCAGATTGTGGCAACGAATTATTCCACTCAACGTTAGTTCAATTCAATCAGATTGTAACACTTTTTTGAAGTCTTAACATCCGTTGAAACCATCGCAATAATGTTTTAAGAATATTATTTGTGAAGTTTTTCGGAGATCACGCTGTGCGCGATAGACTCTTAGGACGAGATTTGTCCGAAATATCAAGAGGAGTTTCAATCTCCATTTATTACTGAGAGACATATACCTATATGTTTTCAGATTGCAGTCAGCAGTTGTTCACAATCTTTTTAGTAAGTTTAACGTCCGGGAAACTTCATATTTTCAAGATCTATTTGGTGAAGTTTTTCCGGTCACTGAGTGACACCTTTCGTCTTGGAGACCGATTGTTCCGAAACAATCAAAATAGGGTTCTCTCCTCACTTGATGTGACAACAATAATCCCAAGTATCAAATTCAAGTGCAATTTAAAACGCCTTTTGTAGTTAAACGGTCGAACCTCATATTATCGAATTAATTGTAGCGAGAGTTATTTGGGATCACTAGTGGACCTATGTGGACCATTGAACGGAGTCATTTAATCGCAATCAATGTAGTTCTCTCACGTGTGATCTGTAACAATATGTCCATTTTTCAATGATGAAACTTTTCCGAAGTTATCGTCCCGAACCCTAAATTGGTTTGACGCCGCGATGCGTAAGCGGCTAGAGTTTTGACCTATGCTTGCAGACCGGCGCCGCCCGTCATTCCACCAAACCAAATAGCCGAGTGCAACTCGGCTAGACAAATTCCGCACAGCGAAATCCCGTAGTTTAAATCGCGCCGATATTTTGAAACATCAAATATGGGAATACAAATTTTCACTAGCAACCCTCTCCATTTATGGAAGAGCTAGATTTGACTCCTGACCTTATGGAATCTCTCGCTCTATACAAAGTACAGCTACACACGTCTTTAGAATGGCTATTGTCCGCCTTTCATGTACCTTTCATACACTCTGTGTATTTTTAAAAAGTGAGCTTCGATCATATAAATTTATTTCCAAACACACATTAAAACTCTACATTTGAAAATGCATATTAGATTGTTTAGTAGTAATACTATCTATATATCCTAATTTGCATAGCACATGATTCGCTCTAAGCACAGGTTTTACCATAGGAATTTTCACTCGGTCATTCCAGACGCTGTCCCCGCAGACTAGGACGGCGGCGTGCACCGAAACCCATTGCCTACGCGAAATTAAAACCTGTTTTTTTAAACAAAATGATAGTATTTTACATCAATTTGCAAGGTGAAATGCATAGTATTGATTTATGCATGTTTATCATCAAAATTAATTTGATCACATTCATGCATATACTTTTAATTATAAATGTAAACACATACATGCTGGCGCACGACGCAGGCATGGTCATGTATACTAGACAACAAATTATCGAATTCACACGATTTCATATTCTTGAAGAGATAGGGAGGATATCTGTGCCAGAATAACATAAGTAGAACCAAATAAAAATAATTAAAATCCAATTGTGTGAAATTTGTAGATATAAATCAAATTAAAATATCATATATCGAGTCGACATTAAAAATAGTGTGGAATACATTAGACAGTCTTGTTCTATCTGTTTATTTTACAAAAACGGCGAGAAATCGACATGCCACTGGAGTCTTCAGATCCCGCCCGCTGACGCTCGTTTATCATCATCATTCAGTGAAGGATGAAAGATTACAATTGAACCTGACCGAGAAACTGCCCGGTCATTGAGGTTTTAGATAATCAAGTCGGATTTTCGAAGGCATTCTCAATAGATGCAGAAAATATAAACAAAGGGAAAACTAATCAAAAAAGTCTTTCAAAGAAAATCATTCTTTAGGCGTTTACTGTAAAACAAAAAAATCTATCCAACTTTAAGTGTATAGCTTTTTAAGTACTTGTAGTCATGTAAAATAGGGGGCCAGCGCATATATATGGAGACTGCACTTCATCCTTTAATTTTTTTCAAATTACAAATTCATTCTAAACGGTTTTTTGTGTTCTCACACCTCATTCTGATTTGAACATATTTTCTATTAAGCAGTTTCTATGTAAACAAAAAATGGCACGAGCCTTGGTTCCAAGTGACCGAAAATCACAAAATTGTTTGCACATTCACTTATCAAAGCCATTTGACGGGTTCCTTCGTTTCCCCCAACAAGAATGAAAAGACCCAAAACGATTCGGAGGCCTAAGATTAATGATCCATAATAATTCAATACATTATATCCGGTCGACAAGGGATGTTCCTCTTAGCACCTGATCCCACCTCCGGTGTATCCATAGGTCCGTATTTGCTCAACTCTTGTTTGTTCGTTGTCTTCATTTTTTTTTCATAGCACGTCTTTTAAAGATGTACAGCTCTTGTTACAAATTATACATCTATTTTTATCCAGACCACATTAACACTTGTGTTTGACGTTTTATAATGATAATTAAAGTCCTTGAGGGTGATGAATCCTGGTCGGGTGTGATTAGTGAATTTTCTTTGTGTCATAATACATTCGCGCATTGTTCACGCGTTCTAGAGGAAATGACTATCGTAACAATTATATGTACAGTATACATATCAGATATCTATATTGCGAGATTTGATATTTGCTTTATTCAACGAGTTAAAATACAGGATCTTGTGTACAAAAATCAAGATCCCCTCGTTAAGAAAAATATGAAAAGAACGAAGACGCTATATATGCTTCTACCTGCTTGCTTCCAACCCCACTATTGTTTAAAGTCATTCATTTCGCAAATTCATACGGTCGCTATAATTGACCCTTGTTTGCGTTTACAATATTATGTTGACTGATTTGTTTCATAACCTCTTTGCTAGATTGTCAATTTCTTACTAGATTTGAACTACGGGTATACACCCCGTTTACTTTATTTCTGACTATGGCTCACGGTGGGTGTGACTGGTCATCAGAGGATGCTTACTCCTCCATGCACCTGATCCTACCTTCGCTTTGTCGGAGGTCCGTTGTGCCCTACACGCTCGATTATATATATGTCGGGTTTTTTTTTTATATGATTATAGTTTAACACATTGTTAAACCTTTTGCCAATTTATACTGTTTTACGTTTTGGACATTTTAATGGTATACCTAAGTATGTAGTATATATACAAAGTTTCATCAATTTTAGTCAAAGGGTTGATTTTTAATGCTTTGTTTTTCTGATTTATTATCAATTTTACCGCATTCATTTCAAAATGACCGCCAAAAGTCGCCATTTTGAGTTTTACGATTGGATTGACTTCTAATAGTTATTGGTATGACCTGAAAAATATATGTGCACATTTTCATGCTTTTACACTGTACCACCTTCTGAGCATTTTTGTTTCTTCAGAAATCGCTCGGACTAGCGGAACATCGTGTCGATCCGAGTAGAGTCCCTCCCCCCCCCCCCCATTTTCTACCCGAAATCACCCAGACATTGATTATAGATCTTTGTCTTGTTAAACTTCAGCTGGGACTGTACATCGGCATAAATAAGTCGTCACTAGATGTCCGGTGAACAACGAATAAATAAGAGGGACAGCCAATTTCGACTCTGTTGATTTGATAGTATAAATATGCAGGTGATGATGGAATATTGCTACATAAATATGGGAAGTTGACGATGGAGAAGCTGAAATCGTCCCGTTTGTCATAAATTTGAGTTGTTAATTTGCCTTTAATGTCTATATGTTCAATATAATATCTAAGTACAAAGCAGACGTGGTAGACTCTGTTGTGTCTTTTATTTCTAGTTCGCTGGGTTATACTGAATTGACATATCAATGAAAATCATTATTATTAATAGATAAAACGTCGTCGATATATCGGAATGTTAAATAATGTACTATCTTCTCTGGCCTATACTTTGCCGCTATCCTTATTGCTGCTATTTTTTCACATATATTTCAAACAATCAAAAGCTGCTTACTGTGTAACATATATTTTTAGTATGCAACAATATTTAGTAACATCTTTGGCTCAATTTGGTTCAATTATAACAACCCACCCACCCCCCTTCCTATCAGGACTATTGAGGACGCCACCTACATTAGGTGGCCCCTTCAGCCAATCATTCTCACGCTTTTCAAATAACAACTGTAAAACCAGCCAATCATCGTTCTCCGCAGTTCCCATCTCAGTTGGAACAAACCAAGGATAGCGTCACTCTCCATTAATTGCTCAAGGGCAAAGGCCACGCAAAATTTCCAAATAAGGCCATACAGTTATTTCTGTTTGTAAATTTCCTGGATTTCAAAGACTGAATCTCCAAAGTGATGCTGTTATATAATTTTTTTTTGGATTTTGGTTACGATAGTTGCCGGCCGGTTTCGCCACGAGCAGAAACTTAATTCTGGATTAGCTCGTTGAATCAAAATTAATGTTGAACCATAGGACATACGTACCTTTTTTCAATATCCCACCATAGGTACATAGTGTTCTCAGACGAGGAAGATTATCTTAATTGTCAGTGAATGATTGAGGCGAACTTCGACTTCAGGAAGCCAAGGATTACTACCTAGTATTGGACGTGGGCGCAAGTGTGCAATGGGTTTCTTTGTGTTCTCCAGTAACTGTGTCAATCCTGTAGTGTGTCTGCAACGGCATTCCTCGTGCGGTTAACTGAACCTGTAATGCCTGTTTAAGGTTTTATGAATGACGATATCGAGGTGCAAATGACGATCGGCCAAGACGGCCGGTAAAAAATGGGCTGCCGCCAAAAAAATTTCGGACAATGGTGGACTGTCTTTAGACATGGATTCCGATTAGTTATGGAAGCCCTGATCGCTGTTGGCCAAAGACAGCAGAATCTCAATATCCCGACTAAGGACACAGAAACTTTGATCTACCATCTGTGTAAACAAAACTTTACCGCAGGCGAATGGCGCTACATCCCTGCTGAACAGACCTGTGGAGACCGAACGGGCAGACGGATCCCCATCGGCACCGAAACATGGGAGGGTCCAAAATGAAACAATAATCGTCACGAGAGGACGTTCCCCGTGACAGCTAGTTTTCATCGGGAATTTCTGGCGCAAATGCACCAGGCACTAGGCGACAGCCATGCGCCAGACGATACGCAACCGCCGATTGCACTAAATGGGTATGTACTCATGGCAGGACCCCCAACATTTATTATGTAAGATACACCTTGCACGTCAAAGCTCCAGCTATCACTTACCGAATTCGTAGATTGGTTAGTTGCTGGCGTGACCAAGTCGGAGAAAAGTCCTATCAAAATAATGACGCATGCGACAATTGATTTTCAAATCCGGACCGGCCAAACCCAAACTGGAATTAATCCCAGACCCCCAATTGTCAGTGGCCAACTAGCGATCATGCAAACTTCTTCATGGACTCCTCGCATGGCATGATCAGGTGGACTACTTGTCTTACACAACAGAATTAACCAGTTATTTTCATCTCATGAGGTCAAATGGTCTTCTGTTTATGATAGGGGAAATATGTAGATGCCAATGCAATCGCGCACACACTTTCGTTGAGGGAACTGACGATTACACTCAGACTGTCTTTTTAAAATCCCAGGCGGTCCAGCCAACCCACGTTCAACAAAGGCGGGGGACACGGATTGCAGGGGGCGGCACCTCCTCTTCCCCCCACGAGTTCTCCAACACCAGCCAGGGCCCGGAACTTCTGCAAACGATAAATCTAAGGAAGGCGCTCCGCTCGGCACCAAACCACTCGCAAATTTGCACACGTTCTTGCCCGGTACACAGGGTGCGCTTGAGAGACACCCGCGCCCGATGACCGATCTCCCGCGCTCAAAAACTTTTAAAACACCTGCTGGGTCTCCTATCTTCACTGGCCCTGGCGAAGAGGCAGTCTAAGCTGGAGATACTGACAAAGATTTTCATCCCTTCAGCCAGGCTTAAAACACCCACTCCGGCCTCTTCCGCATATACTTGACCCCAATCATCCCCCCAGCAGTGTCAGAGCTAATAAATACCAATCCCACCACCTTTAACGATTCTAAATTATTTCAGAAAGCTCACCAGAACAGGATTTTAGCCAGTAAATAGCAGAGGGTAAACTTATCTGTTTTGCGCGCTCAAGTCCACTGTTAATTATACAGCCTCTGCGGGATCATTCAAAAATAGCTGGAGGGGTTCGCATATCTATGACTGCAGTCGTCAAAGGCGGCAGGCACCGCTCAATGATTATGTCTCTATCAATCCATTCAAATTCAAAACTACCCCAGATCACTGGACGATGCCCAAAACATATTAGAGTACAAAGGTGATTTTTTATGCGCAAAAATTGACCTAAGTCAGCTTATAGGTCGTAGTCTATTAGCAAAAATAGCCAGAAGGTTACAGGTTTTAAGTGGCTCCTTAACAACAAAGCTTCAAACCTTTTTAAAACCAAACTCCCCTTTGGCTCTAAAAAAGCCCCAGGTATCTTTCATCGACTCTCCCAGGCTGTACGCAGGATGATGGCCCGTAGGGGTTATAAGATTGTAGCATATCTTGATGATTTCTTCTTGTGTGAAGCTTCTAAGGATAGATGTGCTAAAGCTGTAGCAACCTTGCTAACACTCCTTAGGAAATTAGGGTTCTATATCAACTGGTCGAAATTAGTGAACCCCACTCTTTATGTATTTTCGAATTATGTAATTATTTATTGCCACAAATATGCTTTGTCTTGTACATAATAAATCATGGTTATTTGCCCAAACTGGTCGTTGCTTGTGTTCTAGAGATGGAAGGAAATTAATAATAGAAAAGAGGTAGTTAAATAGTACTGGCAATGACTGGAACCCAAATTAACTGTGTATCAAAAATTATTTACATACAACTCTTAACAATAGTTAACGATTAGTTTTGATTCCCAACTTATTGTGGTACTAGGTTCACAAAAATGCGTCCATGCATCAAGCTCAACGGACCCCAAATAATAGAATCAGGCTGTTTATATAGACTTTTGGGCGATCAAGTAAAGCACCAATGACGTCGTAATTAATCTGTAACCTAGTTAACTTCGCCAAGCTTCCCAAATCATAAAGTGTAGGGGCAGTGGAATAAAGTTTGTGCCATGTCGCTTCTAACGGCTGTAACTTATTAGACAAAAAAACACATTGACGCAAGCGTCAAAAAGAACGGCCGCAAACCCACTTGTTTCATCAAGAGAAATTTGTAAACATGCTTTATGCAATTATCTTATTTAACATTCTACTAACATTGTACAATATTTCAAAACCTTTGAAATGAATTTTTAAGGGTACAAACTTTTCTGCGTGGAATAAATGCCTTTTGTTAATTCCGCAACTTTGACTTTGTCTACCAAGATTCGAAATGCACCTCCCACCCCTAGAACGCTCAACGTATGCATTTACACTCCACACTTAAAAATATACATGAGCTACTCGAAACATACATGAAATATTGGTACCATGCGATCACCCGAGATCGGCTGTCTCCGCAAATCGACGACGGAGACAGCCGAGTGTCTCGAGCGAAGCCTCGCATCGATAGCAATGAGATATTGCTGCATTACGATTGGCCGTTTTATTATTACATCATGTTTTAAATTAAACCCCTTTTCTAAACTAAAATAAATATATATTTAAATGGGAAAGCACATTTCCCCACTTAGAACCAACAATTTACACTTTTTTAAAAGTCTTTACTTTATTTTTCTACACATAATAGGTTCGCAGAAACACATATTCATATCATATAACCGACCGCCTTCTGGCGGCCGGTAATGACGCTAATAAATATACGGAGGTATGTGGTGTTCATAACTGTATTAATCGGTAAATCAGCACAACTACGTGTCAAAGTACGCAAAACATGTCGGACATCGAGTTATTGAAAGAAACGTGTACATGTACCGTACACGAACTTTACGTAGAAATGAATAAATAAATACCAACCACTACAATATTCCCCGTAATATCCAGTTTAAAAAAATAAAAATGCTATGCATTATATACATGTACAATGACAGGTCACACTTGCTGGTCTAGCGCACTTGTCGCACGCTGTTAGGAGGACGTCAGCCAATAAAATTGCTTGTGGTAGAGAGTGATCGATTATGTGTCTCGGGTGGTCATTCTCTAGGGGCTTTTCTTATCTTTTCTGAGACATGAAAATCCTCAGCAAATCATATCCCCGCTTGGTTTCGAATAAGTAAAGGTATAGAACTTTATACATACTGCTAGGGTACCCAAGTTCGCCGAACAATAAACCAAATAGTATAAAATTCTACTCTGTAATCTAATATAATACACATAATCAATCTACGTTTCTTATTCCAAAATCCGTATTATGTCAATTTTTATCCAAACCACATTAACACAGGTGTTTGTCTATTTATAATGATGAAGCTAATTTGGGTCAAAGTGGCTGTGGTAAGTTTAAAGTCCAAATGGTTTTACATTTTTCAGCTTGCTAGGGCCCCGCATCGACAAGATGCGACGCCCTATAGTTTTCACTTTGTCCGTCCGTATGTCAGTCAACAATTTTTATAAACACTAAACTCAAACCCTATACATTGTACATAGCTAAATTTTACACACTTGTTCATCACCATATACAGATGTGCATATTGCAATTTGGTTTTATAGGGGCCGATATTTTTTTATGAAAATTCACAGATTTTGCAAATCATATTTTGTGAACACTAAAACTCAAAACCTATACATTGAACATGTACATAGCTGAATTTTGCACACTTGTTATGCATATTGCGATTTTGGTTTTATCGGGACCAATATTTTGGGGGGAAACTTCATTTTTCGATGAAAATTCTGATTTTGCCAATCATGTTGTGTGAACACTATAATTCAAAATCTATAAATGATACTTAACTGAAATTTTGCAAACTTGTTTCACACCATATGCAGATGTGTATAATAAAAAAAATTGCTTCAGCGGGGCCCTTGCTGACTTTGTCAGTGTTTTTTCCCTTGTGAATATATTACATTCGGTTTGAGCATCACTGAAGAGACATAATTTGTCGAAATGCGCATCTGGTGCATCAAAATTGGTACCGTATATTATTTATATTATACTTAACCTACTCTTCATAAAGATTTGTGGAGTAGAATTTTGCAGATTGTATTGATTGATTGATTATTTCTTGTTTTACGTCCCACCGAGAATATTTCACTCATACGGAGACGACACCATTGCCGGTGAAGGGCTGCAAAATTTAGGCCTATGCTCGGCACTCAGGGCCTTTGAGCAGGGAGGGATCTTTATCGTGCCACACCTGCTGTGACACGGGGCCTCGGTTTATACGGTCTCATCCGAATGACCGCCCCATTCAGTCGCCTCTTACGACACGCAAGGGGATGCTGAGGACCTATTCTAACCCGGATCCTCACGGGCATGCAGATTGTAGATACTATATATTGTTTGATGGCTATGAATAATAACATGAGTTCCAAATATCAATAAATAGTCTGCGTCTAATTACTACGACGGACTGTTAGCAAAGTACAAAGCCTTTTTTATTTATTTTCATCATATGTGAAAATCATTTGTGATTTGTGGGCCATCCCTTTGGACGAAAAGAGCATGTCCTCATTCGCTACGTTAATAAGCATTGAAACAATAAACGTGTGATTTAGTGTATACACATTTGTAAATTTGATTTAGTTGTAGCGCTAGTTTTATTATTTTTTTCCATATTCATCTTTATCTTTTATGTAAGGTTTTATACCTCCTCTGCAAATATTGAAACGATTTTACTGATATACATGTATATCTAAACTTATAAAGATAAAGCAGTGGCCAGTTATAATGGCTGGTCTGAAAAGGAAAAATTAGGTCCGAGGCCAACTACTAACAAAAAAGTTGTTGCTGCAGGGTTATAACGAATCTCGTTTAAAGCCATCATTTCGCAAATTCTACGGTCGCTATAATGACCTTGTTTGCGATTACAAATTATCACTAAGTCATATGTTGACTGATTTGTTTCATACCCTTTGTTAGACTGTCCTTTTCCTACTAGATTTGACTACGGGTAATCCCGTTTACTTTATTTCGACTAAGGGCTCACGGCGGGTGTGATCGGTCAGCAGAGGATGCTTACTCCTCCATGGCACCTGATCCTACCTTCGTTTTTGTCGGAGGTCCGTGTTGCCCTACACTCGATTTTGTATATGTTTTCTTGGATTATGATTACGTTTGACACAATGTTAACTTCGCCTTTTTGCTACCTAGACTACAAGGTGCATCAGGAGATTTTGTGTATGAGGAATTTGTGAAGTTACATAAATAGAGTGCCGATTTGACATCATAGAAACCAGTAGGACTTAGAAGGTAATTTTTCGCTTCAGAGATCAGGAAAATGGAGAACTGGTGCAAACACTTGCAGCTGAGTTAAAGAGTCCTTACAGTAAGGTCTACCCCAGTAGAGATGGTACTACTAGACAAGAGGATCTTCTTTCTATATTTCCTCTCGAACTTTCAAGTGAAAAGGCTAGATTACATGTAGAATTAAAAATATAACTCCCAAAACAACCAAGGAGGCAACAAGGCACGTACTACAATACGAGGAAACTACTAGATATCCTTGTGCCAACAAGAAAAATGATTGGGTAAATCGTAGGAAACCAATCAGACAAGTAGCATCCTCTGCTGCTGATGTACCTACTAGAAACAATTTTAATTCTAATGTTAGGAATAAATCTAAAGAAGAAATGGAAAATATAAAACCCAATCATAGTACATATATGTACTTCTCAATATGTCACAAAAAAGAATACCTAAAGAGTATTCTTTTGGAGCTTAACGGTTCTTTGCAATCTAATCAAGTTAAAGAGAAACATAAAGGTCCTTCTAAATTCTACAAGTGTGGACAGCCTTCGCATTATGACTTTTCAACACTTTACACGACCATCCCCACGATAAATTAAGACAAGGCTTGATTAACATTTATAACAGGTTGCTTCTTAACAAAAATGGAAAAAGGAAATTCTATTAGTTGATCAGCCATTCAAAAAATTATTTTATTAAACTCCCTCCGATTCTACACACAAGTACTTCTGAAGTTGGATATTAAAGCAAGCGTGGAGTTCCTCATTGACCAATATCTTTGTAGTTTTCGGCAATCAGGTCTTCCAAAAGTCTGTTGGAATTCCAATGGGCAACTAATTGTGCTACCTCAATTAGCTGACCTATTTTGTATATCTTATGAGGCAGAATTCATTCAAAAGCTTCTACATGAAAAGAATAAATCTCTAGCGGTGGCCTTTAATTCAACATTTCGATATATTGACGATGTCTTTACTATCCTACAATAAACATGATTTCCATTTCATATGTCGATTCAATATATCCAACGAACTAGAAATAAAGAGGAAACCACAGAGTCTTCCATGTCTGCTTCGTTACTTGGATATTTTTATTGAACATTGACATTAACGGCAAACTAACTACTCAACTTTATGAAAACGGGACGATTTCAGCTTCTCCATCGTCAACTTCCCATTATTTATGTAAGGCAATATTCCATCCATCATCTGCATATGGTGTGTATGTCTTCTCAACTTATTCGATACGCAAGAGCTTGTTTCTGCGTATATCAGTTTTTTGAATCGAGGCAAGCTACTTACAGACAAGTTGTTGCAGGGTTTCAACAGTCACGTTTTAAAGGCAGCATTTCGTAAATTCTTATGGTCGTTTATAACAATTTAGTTTACCAATATGACCTATCATTGAGTCAAAATTCTGTCTGATGTGTTTTCAAACCATTGTTAAAGCCGTTTTTCACACACTGATTTGATACGGACTGTCCTGATTACTCTGATCGAAGGACTAGGGCTCACGGCGGGTGGTGACCGGTCAACAGGGGATGCTTACTCCTCCTAGAGCATCCCACCTCTGTTGTGTGTCCAGGGGTGTTGATGTGCCCACTCTTGTTTTTGTATGTATTTAGGACTTACGAGATGGATAACTGTCGTTATCTTTGCCTTTACATGCTGACAGTTGTCAGAACAAAAATACTCTGAAGGAGACAAGAGACAATGGACATTGATTGATTATTTACTGTTTTACGTCCCACCGAAAATATTTCACTGCCGGTGAAGGGCTGCAAAATGTACGCCTATGTTCGGCATTCAGGGCCTTTGAACAGGAAGGAATCTTTTTCGTGCCACACTTGCTGTGACCGCCACATTTAGTCGCCTCTTACGACACGCAAGGGGATGCTGGGGACCTATTCTAACCCGGATCCCCACATGAACATGTTGATCCAGAAGCAAAGCGCTTCAAACCAAATCAGTTACACTAGAACGGGTCAATTTTGTCGGCCAAGAGGTGACCCACATAAATCTTGAAAATGACCCAACTATTGAGAATAGTAAAATTTAAGTCAATTTGTACCTTACTAGAAAACAGGTCTGAAACTGACCAGACCTTACCCCAGCAGATATTTTGTATTGAATCATCAGAGGATTTCAACAGATTTTCACTATTAATAACTTCTTATCTTGTATACTTAGAGGAGAAAGTTACCCCTATTAAAAATAACGGTTATGAACCCACTTTAAAACAGAAATTAGCGTAAGAACAGGTGAAATCTTAGGAGATGCTAGTCTTGTCGACTCTATTGATATTCAAACAATTATGTTAGCAGAGAATTTTGCTGATCAAATTAATTACTCCATTTGGAGGAATCAACTCGGTGAGAATTCAGAAAAGGAGAATAACTCTTTAAAGGAAAGGAATCTGAAGCTCTATTCTTGATAAGGACTTGTTAACTGTGTTTCTGAACACCTGTTAGATCTGTACAATAGGTCATCTATTGACAAGACTTTGGATGAATATCAAACCATTCTGGGTTTTAACTGCAAATATCAATATTTTCAAAAAATGAGTCAGTTTTTTATCGCCAAACATTATGTATTTCAGTCAATAAATAGTCTGCGTCTAATTACTACGACGGGACTGTTAGCAAAGTACAAAGCCTTTTTTATTATGTTTCATCATATGTGAAAATCATTTGTGATTGTGGGCCATCCCTTTGGACGAAAAGATCATGTCCTCATCGCTACGTTAATAAGCATTGAAACAATAAACGTGTGATTTACAGTGTATACACATTTGTAAATTTGATTTAGTTGTAGCGCTAGTTTTATTATTTTATTCCATATTCATCTTTATCTTTATGTAAGGTTTTATCCTCCTCTGCAAATATTGAAACGATTTTATGATATAACATGTATATCTAAACTTATAAAGATAAAGCAGTGGCCAGTTTATAATGGCTGGTCTGAAAAGGAAAAATTAGGTCCGAGGCCAACTACTAACAAAAAAGTTGTTGCTGCAGGGTTATAACGAATCTCGTTTAAAGCCATCATTTCGCAAATTCTACGGTCGCTATAATGACCTTGTTGCGATGTACAAATTATCACTAAGTCATATGTTGACTGATTTGTTTCATACCCTTTGTTAGACTGTCCTTTTCCTACTAGATTTGACTACGGGTAATCCCGTTTACTTTATTCGACTAAGGGCTCACGGCGGGTGTGATCGGTCAGCAGAGGATCTTACTCCTCCATGGCACCTGATCCTACCTCGCTTTGTCGGAGGTCCGTGTTGCCCTACACTCGATTTTGTATATGTTCTTGGATTATGATACGTTTGACACAATGTTAACTTCGCCTTTTTGCTACCTAGACTACAAGGTGCATCAGGAGATTTTGTGTATGAGGAATTTGTGAATGTTACATAAATAGAGTGCCGATTTGACATCAATAGAAACCAGTAGGACTTAGAAGGTTTTTTCGCTCAAGTCAGGAAAATTGGAGAACTTGCATAACACAGTGCAGCGAGTTAAGAGTCCTTACATAAGGTTCACCCAGTAGAGATGGCTACTAGTGAGACTGGAGAGCGGTGCATAACATTCTAAGTACAATAGTATTTACCTGCTCAGAATTAAGGTGACTCCACACAGGTTCTGAGAATACATACCTCCAACAAGAAGGACACAGGACGTTATCTACAAACCTCTGAGGAAACTCAGCTTAAAAGCATATCCTGTGCCACCACCAAGAAAACAATGATGATAAAGGGTTAAAGGGAAAAAGTCGCTATGGCGATGAAAATAACTCAGACAAGTAGCATCCTCTGCTGCTGATGTACCTACTAGAAACAATTTTAATTCTAATGTTAGGAATAAATCTAAAGAAGAAATGGAAAATATAAAACCCAATCATAGTACATTATATGTACTTCTCAATATGTCACAAAAAGAATACCTAAAGAGTATTCTTTTGGAGCTTAACGGTTCTTTGCAATCTAATCAAGTTAAAGAGAAACATAAAGGTCCTTCTAAATTCTACAAGTGTGGACAGCCTTCGCATTATGACTTTTCAACACTTTACACGACCATCCCGCACGATAAATTAAAGACAAGGCTTTGTAACATTATAGACAGTTGCTTCTTTAACAAAAATGGAAAAAGGAAATATTCTATTCTAGTGATCAGCCATTCAAAAAATTATTTTATTAAACTCCACTCCGATTACACACAAGTACTCTGAAGTTGATATTAAAGCAATGCTGGAGTTCCTCATTGACAATATCTTTGTAAGTTTTCGGCAATCAGGTCTTCCAAAAGTCTGTTGGAATTCCAATGGCACTAATTGTGCTCCTCTATTAGCTGACCTATTTTTATATTCTTATGAGGCAGATTCATTCAAACTTCTACTGAAAGAAAATATACTCTGGGTGGCATTATTCAACATTCGAGTATACTGCACACAAGAATCGTTCTTTACTATATTCATCTTTTCCACATTCACTATGTCGATTCAATATATCCACAACGAACTAGTAGGAAACCACAGAGTCTTCCATGTCTGCTTCGTACTTGGATATTTTTTGAACATTGACATTAACGGCAAACTAACTACTCAACTTTATGACAACGGGACGATTTCACGCTTCTCCATCGTCAATTCCCATATTTATGTAGCAATATTCCATCATCACCTGCATATGGTGTGTATGTCTTCTCAACTTATTCGATACGCAAGAGCTTGTTTCTGCGTATAATCTGTTTTTTGAATCGAGGCAGCTACTTACAGACAAGTTGTTGCAGGGGTTTCAACAGTCACGTTTAAAGGCAGCATTTCGTAAATTCTATGGTCGTTATAACAATTTAGTTTACCAATATGACCTATCATTGAGTCAAAATCTGGTGCTGATGTGTTCAAAACCCATTTTAAGTCCGTTTTTTCAATACTGATTTGACTACGGACTGTTCCGTTTCCTGATCAAGAACTAGGGCTCACGGCGGGTTGTGACCGGTCAACAGGGAGCTTACTCCTCCGTAGGCACCTATCCCACCCTCTGGTGTGTCCAGGGTCTGTGATTGCCCAACTCTTGTTTTTGTATGCTATTTCAGGACGTTACGAGATTGATCACTGTTCGTTTGATTGATTATTTACTGTTTTACGTCCCACTCGAGAATATTTCACTCATATGGAGACGTCACCATTTGCCGGTGAAGGGCTGCAAAATTTAGGCCTATGCTCGACACTCAGGGCCTTTGAGCAGGGAGGGATCTTTTTCGTGCCACACCTGCTGTGACACGGGGCCTCGGTTTTTCCGGTCTCATCCGAATGACCGCCCCATTCAGTCGCCTCTTACGACACGCAAGGGGATGCTGGAGGCCTATTCTAACCCGGACCCCCACGGGTGCTCATTCTTATAGAAATCTTTTGTGAAAAGAGGAAGAAATGTACCCAGTAAACAATGAAATATGGAGGGAAATGTTGATCGAGACAAGAAAGGCAGATTTAGAAAACGTACTGCTGAGCCTAAACAAGAGATTATTGAAGAAAATAATCCGACCAAATTCCCTG
>CAJDSM010050751.1:24896-35378 GCA_903981925.1 Ostrea lurida | reverse complement strand
TCTGGTATACCCTACAATCTCAATTTTTTTTTTGTCAACAAAAATGTGTAGGTATAGTCTGTTTTGGAAACTGTCATGACCTTACAAAGTGACCTCATTTGTAGCTTTATAAGTAAACAATAGGCTGTATAGCGGTAATAGAATAGAAAAAAAATCTTGTTTTTGTGCCTTTTCAAAACAGCATGTCAACCTTGCAACATACATGAAAACATGAACTTTTAAATTATTTTTTTAAGTATACATGTAAATTAATATGAATTGACATTTCAGCTCAGCCCCCTGCGTTTGGACCCTGTAAGCTGTTTGACTTTGAGCTGGAGATGGCATTCTTTGTTGGCCCTGGTAACAAGATGGGAGAACCAATCAGCATTGACCAGGCGGAGGAACACATCTTTGGCATGGTCCTGATGAATGACTGGAGTGGTGAGGCTTGACTTTTATAGATACATTCTCTTACTAGTATTATTAGCGGTATTATTATTTTAGTGTTCTACTGAACTGGATCATTTATGACTATGTTGTAGTGTTAAATACATTGTCTTTCTATTAGTATTGGGTTAACGCTTTGGCTCAATTGATAGAACGCTAAACTGCTGTGTCAGAGGTCCCGGACTCGACCCGCAGCAGCAACGTAAACTGTCATCACGTGTCGTGTCACAATTACATACTTATTAATCAGAGCAGACTCGCACTCTATATCCAGAATAGCCTTTTACGGTAAATGATTTATTTTGCTTCTTTTTGCTCGTGGTTCTTCTTGAAAGATTGTTTATATTATATTTCAAAATGGTAAAACTATTTGATCCCCTAGGTGGCCCACCATACCCTGGGTCAATGATTTATGTAGCAAACTTGAATTTCACTTATATATCAGGAAGCTTTCAATAAATTTCAGCTATCCTGGTCGAGTGGTTCTTGAAGAAGATTTATTAAAAGATTCCCTATGATAACATGATGTATAACTTTAATCCCTTTGGGGCCCCATTCGTACCTCCGGGGTCATGATTTGAACAAATTGAATCTTCCTCTATCATCAAGGAAGCTGTTCATTAATAAATTTAGCTTTCCTGGCCCAGTGGTTCTTGAGAAAGAGACTTTTTAAAGATTCCCTATTATCAAATGTAAAACGTGGGATCCCCATGTGGCCCCATCGTAACCCGGGGCATTGATTGAACAAAACTTGAATCCATCCGTGTACTTGTCAAAGTAAACATTTTTCCGTTCCTGCACATATAACAATATTATACGTCGTCAGTAGTATTCCTTCCTGGTCCGCTCTCTACGTCCATGCTTTATTTGACGTCACATCAGGAACATCCAGAGAAGATTTTTTAAAGATTTTCCCCTCCTAAATAATCATATATGTCAAACCTTTTGATCTCCTATTGTGGCCCCATCGTACCCCCTGGGGTCAGATCTGAACAAACTTGAATCTCCTCTTATTCAGGAAAGACTTCCATAATCACATCTATCAGCTATTCCTGGTCCAGTGTTTCTTGAGAAGAAAATTTTTCATATATAATCATATGTAAACTTTGATCCCTATGTGGCCCCCATACGTTACCCCCGGGGCATAGAATGAACCAAAACTGGAATCTCTATATCATCAGGAAGCTTCCAATAATAATTTCAAGCTTCCTGGCCCAGTGGTTTTGGAGAAGGAAGAATTTTAATGACACCACCCTATTTTTTGCATTTTCGTGATTATCTCCCCTGAAAGGGCCTGACCATTCATTGACAACTTGAATCCCATCACCCAAGAGATGATCTTTGATTACCAAGTTTGGTGAATTTTGCCCGTGGTTCTTGAGAAGAAGTCGAAAAAGGTGAAATGTAACGGACAGACAGCAGACGACGGACAACAGGTAGAGTCAGAAAAGCTCACTCTTGAACCTCGGTTTCAGGTGAGCTTATAATATGATGCATCAAGATTCTATCTAAATCAAATGCACTGGCATTTCTCAAGACTGTTTATGCAATGTTTATCAATTTCAAATTACAGTCAATCTCATTATCTCAAACTCAATGGGACCGAAAACTAACTAGGAGATATCTGTGGATAAGGTGGCCCACTACACCTGGGAAAGTTCTCAAAAACAGCACGATAAGGATTTTAATTATGAAAGATATGATGGATATATTATAATTAACATGTTGAAAATGATGGGGAAATTATGAGATTTGAATACAAAAACATGATTTTCAAAATTCTCGCAGGAATAATTGAAACAAAAGCTGCTGGAATTCAAACATCTCACGCTATATACTCTGTGAGATGAGTTACAGTGTGCGCTCCATCCTTTTGACTTTCTTGGCCACTTCACGGTTTACCTACTGAGCTAATGAAGTATACATTCAAATGATCGATTTCCGAAACATAAGCTATTTCACCAAACTACTATTAGAATCGCATCTCTGTGACGTTCGTTAGTAAAGAGATACTCAGCTCGATATCGACGGATATCCAAGATACTTAGCTTATTTGCTACATCGTTTAGGACCGTTATATATTCAGAGTCCCTGGTTGGCTTAGCTTTTCCGTTCTCTCCCCCCGCGATGGCTCCCGTCGCTCAGAGGACACTTTTTGCTTAACGTATTGAATCCGATTATGAACCCTGGCTACCTGTCTCAATGATGCCAAATATTCGATGTTACTCATGTGTCTGGGAGACTCCCTGTGATACACTACTCCCTGCTTTACTTATACACTTCAATTCGAGATACCAGGTTTTGAACAAGAGGTCTCGAAGTGTGCATTGCCTCAAGTACCTACTCGTCATGATAAATATAGCCCACGAGATATGTCCGCAGTATGTGTTAATGATACTTAGATTAAGGAGATAATTTGATAGTTATTTAGCAATAATCAAATCGACTCCATCAAGCACTGTTATAATCAAATATATATACATAATAGCATACCAGATCTCCGGATTGGTGTGACCTGATACTAAGGTACAGTAAATGCGCGCCCCACTAGTGTCAAGACACGCTATCTGGTGACTGTCACGCTTGCTCCCTTAGCCGTATCTTGCAGTTGGCGTGGCAAACAGACGTTCACCCCAAGGCACTCTCACTGACCCCGCTTTAGTACTAATCCTTTCTCAACCTTTATACCCTCTGCTGAAATCAGTGCTCTCGTAGGTGGTGGCTCTAGATGGCGGAAACCTGGTAGTAGCTGTTCATCAGTATACTCTTAGGTCTCCCTGTGTGTGATCGCAGAGGTGATCTTCAGTAGATTAAGCACGTCAATTCTATTTTGTCTGAACTATCCAGTGTTTGATTGTTCCGTAGGTATTGCTGTTTGAGTTGATTGTATTGTCGATATAAATTGTAATCTACTTTTCTAATGAATGCCTGTGTCTGTAAACAATGTGTATGAAGACTGGTTATTTGATTAATGGCCTGGGAAGTTCCACAGAAGAATGAAAAGTAGAATGGCAAATACCGTATAGCAAGAAATTTTCACAAGGAATTTAATTTTGGGCATTATTAGCGAGGACTTTGAGATCGCTAAATTAGATATCGCTAACAATTTCATTCCAATTTTTGGTAGGGCCTTGGAAAGTAATAGATTATGAATCGGCTTAAAAATTATTTTACCAGCGAAAATAAAAACCTTGTTCTAGGAGGAAAACGCTAAATTTGAGTCTCAGTGAAAATTCCTTAACTTAATAAGGTATAAGAAATAAATTTTCATTTTTTGAACATGTATTGAGGGTATGAACTGCAACATTCTCACGCGTCAAACTTTCACTTATTCTATGTGAATGGAAGTTTAGCTATTAAATGTAGCTTTAATTGAGTTATGCTGCAAGAAACGTTACAATACATAGCCTGAATTTGTATGGACTTATAGCATCCGTGCACACAACAACTTAACTTAATATATCATAGATAAAGCCACAATCACAATAAAAAAAACACTCATTAAAGAATTAAATAGATAATAACAATAATGATAGCAACCTGTTAAATTACTGTGTCACATCAAAAATGTAGAGGACTTCTCCGAGTGCTCGTTCGACGAACAACTTGACAGCACAGGAAGTGTTGATCGTTGTTTTCTCATCGGAGGAGAATCTAAACTCGACCCAAGCTAAATGTCCTTAATAAGTTGCTGAACTCTGTTAAATGTTTGTTTGATGATCCAAAGCTCGTCCGTAAAATTTATGCAGTTAAATGCTCATGATAATAACACGCCACTTGGATGGATGTAGAATTTAATTTGTCCAGCGATATCATAAAGTGAGACAGTTTTTAATTCTAAACATCAAACATGCACAGAGGCAATTGATAAATCATGTGATCATTTGAAAGGACGAGAAATCTTAATTTGGTACCCAAGCTAAATGTCAAACATCACGCAGCACTTTTCTTATTGACCTGCTGAATCACTGTTAAAATGCAAACTACTCGATACTGACGACGTTGATACCCAATGCCGATATATTCTTCACCTAGATGCGTCGCAAATGTGTTTTGATTACCAAGCTGTCGTAAATGCAGTTAACATCGGCATTCGAATAATACGCCACTTGATGGATGACTAATTTAAGTTTGTCGGCGATCAGTGGTGAATTATCAAAGTGAACATTTTTCTAAATCAAACGCAACTTTACGTTGCTTGTTAAGAGGCTGGTTCGATAGTTGGGTATTCACCTGTATCGCTGTTCAAGCGTGATCGCTACAAGCTATCACAATCCCCTAAACAGACCAGGAAATTACAGACCACATTTCTGACTGGCAGAAAAGATAGGTGTGAAGGGTCCTCTTCTTATGTGATTAATTGAGCGGTGGTTGTAATACCGTTTTTGTTCAGGAATCTTAATACTTTAATATACGGTTTTTGTCAGAATTTTTTACAACGTTAATAACCGAGATCGCGGCATTGACACAAACGTAATAAGAGGTCTATTAGTACTATAGAGTTCTGTAAAAATGGATTTTGTGCTTTTGAACTTCCAAACGTAATAAGCGGGGAAAACGTAATAAACCCCATGAACCAGTATAAAAACGAGAACTCCACCTGTACATTGTATCCTCAAGTCCACCGATGATTGGCATCATCGGTAATAGCGATATTTATCCAGATAATAATTACATGATCAATGTCCCTCCTGTTTTACGGAAGAAATCATCAGCTTAGCTGAGCACCAGTGTCCAGCTACTGGTATTACACCATCCTTCAAAACTGCAAATCGAGTTATTTGTCCATCATAGGAACTTGTGTCCCTCTCTGTTTGTTTCTTAAAAATTTGTTGTGTGACCACACTCGTGAAGCTAATATCCGTGTGTCCTCAATTTTACCGCGCATGCATGCTGTTGCTCGTGAACGACTCGGATACACCAACCTTGCAGTGCCAACAAAATTTCAGGAGGGCCGTGTTATATTCTCTGAAAAAATCAATTCCAGAGTAATTGTCTATTACCGAACATACCTTCTAATATATATTGCGACTTTTTTAAAATGACTACAACATATATTACGCTAATTGCTCATATTTGTACCTATCGCGACTTGTTGTCCTAAAGTGTCAATTTACAAAGGAATTTACTCCAAGTCAGCATGATTAAAAACTTATCACTGCTGCAAAGACATCGGCTCTGCTGAAATAATCACGAGATGCCTTGGTAATCCGCGAACTGCGAACACAGGGGATTAATTCAAGACGCAGCTGTTATCTAAACAATTTGGACTGTGCGACTTTCGCAAACCTTGTACTTGAAATGGTATAGAAGTTTAATATATTCTTCAAAAAATTTAGGAAAATTACCGCAGGTTGAGGATTAAATCAAGAGTTCGGAATCGTATTCTGTGCTGGTATTATTAACACATTAACTCTCTCTCTTCTCTCTCTCTCTCTGTCTCGTCTCTCTCTCTACTCGCTCTCTCTCTTCTTCCTCTCTCTGCTCTACTTCCATTTTCAAGTCCTAAAGGGGGTGAGATGCCATGCTTGACATCGTTCCGTTATTTCGGTAAATTTGGGCTATGAAATACTGGTAATTACAATGCATTCGCCTCCTCGTACTCTAAACTAACGAATTTGTTGGATGATCAGTTGGTTAGAATTCAGCTGTAGGAAATGATTTCTCAAACGATGATGTGTTATGTCCTGCACTATTGAGACGGTGTTTCATCAAAACGAAACAAAAATATATTGTAACAAATACATGTGCCCCAAATGAACGAACACCTGGCGAAAGGTAAAAGATGCGAGGAAGTTCAGAAATCATACATATGGTAGTTAAATAAAATGTTTAAAAGATGGACGCTCGGTAAGAGCATGCAAGCTGTTAACTGTGAAATATTTTTTTAAAGAACAAAGCATACTAAACTACTTATGATTTATGCCGATCTTCTTTGATTGCAATATTTGCAGGGTCAAAGAGGATGCAGCACCCATTCATGCAATCGTAAAATACTTGACATTGAAACACTTGACTTTAACAATAATACATTTTGGGTGTTGATTCGTAATGACACTTCCTAACAGTTATTTCATGGTTGTTGATAGACTGTTTAGATAGATTGCCGAGAGCAATCACAATAGTGTACTTGTAGAATATAGAAATGTATACAAGTAATGCCATTCATAATGTTATTTTTTGGACAATTCAATATCCCTTTAATACCAAAAAAAAACCAACCAACAACACCACTGACACCTACCTAACCTTTTATATTCACACATATTTGCGGGACACTCGGTTTTTTGCGAATCAGAGGTTTGAAATATCTTATGTCAACATGAAATTCAAAATTCGCAAATTGCTCTGTGCAGATATAGTGAAAATTGAAAGTTCAATGAAATCGTACATTGGTAATACAGTTAGTCAAAATTGAACAGTGATGTATTCCTGTTACGACGCCGCACTCGTTAATGTATGCTGCCAGATTTTAATTCATGGCGTAGAGGAGCATATACTTACTTTGATAATCTCACTTTTTAGATTGGGATGCTCTTAAAATAGTATTGGTCACATATAGATTTACTGGGTTTTAGCCATAAGGTCTATCTCATCACACTCGCTATCACAACAGACGGACGCCATACCGCCCCCTGTCTCATTTTCTACATTTTCTAAGCCCGGGCGCTCAATTAGGGACGAATACGGTATTTACTTATCCAATAAATACATGATGGGGATCAACAGAGGTCACAAGCTTGTGCCGTATGAAGAACTATATGCTTGGAAAAGTAAAAATACCAGATACTTACTCTTTTACTAAGTAAGAAGTCGAAATCAACAACTCACAAAATATCTTTGTTATGATTTTTATTTTTCTCCAGTCATTGGGAGCTTTCATCAAAAACAAAAAGATATTTATAAAAAACTGCCTTCACGTAGTGTATGTGAATGGCGCTGTTAAAATGTATAATGACAAAAACGGGGCATCCAGGGCAGCCACAAACCAAAGGTATAGGCCTACAGAGAATCGTTCCATATTGTCCATTTCGCCTGTCTTGTGTCAAGACAGGGATTTATCCACCTGTGTGTAAGGGTCCGAAAAATTCGCGGCCATTCCCAATGCAGAATTAAAACTGCATTTTTTCGCCATTTGTTGACAAAACATCCCAGTATCTAATCATCCCCTTAACTCGATATCGTTATTGGAAATGGAAAGTTTTCTAATATACAATTATCAAATTAAAAAATCAGTGCCTTTTAAAACGTTTAATTCTGTTGGGTATGCACAATTGTGTCAAGCGCGTTTGGGTAACTATATATCCTGCAATTGACTGTTGCGGAGCCATACTCAGTATTTCTGTAAAGAAATTTAAGAAATCTTTTGCATGGCATCAAACCAATCACCTTCAGTTTTTCTAAGCAGATTTCATTACGCGTGAATGACGTGGGACGAAAATGTCGACCAATTTGTGACGATACAGCTGTGAAGCGAGAATCCAATATGATAGTCGTAGAGCATTTTAAGCTACTGAATATGACCACAGTACTACTACAGATAAACGTTTTATTATCGTTAATTACATGATTGATTCCTCGTACCCAGTAACGTTTTACAGTGAGGGAGCCAGACAACAGACCAGTATTCCCAAACTAGCCAAGGTAAGGTCTGTTAAATTTCAACTTCATGATATTGTTGAATAAAATTTTTGATATTGAATAAAACTTTGAATTGAATAAAAACTTAGAATTTTAATAAATCTTGACATCACCTTGAGTGAAGAAATGTCATACGTTCTTAATGAAATATTTTAGTATTCACCATTTTAATAGCATATTTGTTTTAAATAAATCAATATGCTTAATAAATGGTGAATTATAAAAACTTCCCAATGTGCGAGCAAAAATGACGCATAAAAATTCCCTGAATTCGCAAGGCCACGGCCATTCCAAAATTGGTGTGGAAAATCCTGTTGTGGTACAATCTTTCACTTCATTTCAATTTCCCGTTGCTTAGAATTTCACCAACAGTATGCGTACATGGATTCAATTTCAACTTCCTTCGCAACAAGGATGAAAACATGGTCTAGAATTACGGAACGCATTTCGTCATGAAAACAACAACTACAGGATTTCATAGGAGTGGAATATTGGATGATAAGATGAAGCCTCCAATTCGACAAACGAATGTTTATGAATTCCAGGAATTTTGATACATTGTCCGAATAAAATGCTTCACCTTGTCTTTTCTGGATTTCATGTTCGAATATTTGTAAAATCATATATCAAAACTCTGTGGGGGGCACTTCATGAACTTTTTGGGTAGGGACGTGCCGCTTGACCTTCGGTCAGATGCACTCCCACCTATTCATATATTTTAGAATTTGAGAATTGTATCCTTTTCATATCATTTTCCTTTATTCAAATGAGTGACCTTTTCCCATACGACATTCTATTAAGCGAATATGCTGTTTACTTGTTGTAAGATTTTCAGAGTTCATCCGCTTGCGCTGGACGATAATTCATCATTATTAATTCTGATAAATTCAATGACGCTTATACCTATTTTCAATCGCCGATTATCTATACTTGTCATAATATTCTGAGGGAAAGGAAAGAGGCTGCCTATTCAGCGGCATCGTCCCCTATCCTAAGTCAGTCATATAGGAAGTCGCCCCCCTCGATACCGCTTTATCTCCGCGCCCAACGCTGGGTTGCCATCCACTCCCAAGCCGACCCTACCGCCCCCCCCCTCCCCTCACCCGGGCCGACAAACCTACACACGCCACTGCCCATCAACAGCATGAGTGAGTGCCGGTTCCAGTCATCGGCCAGATCATTTAATGTCGGGGCAGTCGGACAAGCGGCCTATAACACAGAAATTTATCTAGTCAAACAGAAGCGTTCAGTGAGCTATACGTTTGTAATTTACAAATCCAGACCGTGCCCTACCTATTTTCTGCTTAGATGTCAGTTCAATCAGAGAGATTCAGTATGGGCGTCCTCTGCCTGGTCTGGTGAATGATTTGCCTAACACAATTGGCGACCTGGCCGCTCTGTTCCTTCATGAGTCTCCCACCTCAGTCTCTTCTGTTAACTCCGTAATGTCACGGAATAGTTCATCTCTCACAGTAACATATCAGCCAACTGTCGTGCAACTTTTCAAAATGACACCGCATCCAAAAGCTGTTAGTTGTAACGATTGACAAGCACCCCAAACGTCCGCCAGAATTCAAATTATCATTTTTATGCAAAATTAGACATAAGGAAGGAGTTTTTCAATCATATACTTTTGAAGAAATGCATGTATAGACTTTCTTTATATACATTGCTTTTTTAGAGCGCCTAATATTAAAACAGCTCTTCCATTTCATGGTACGTTTTGTGTTTTCGTCATTTTGAACGAGACGTTATGTGGGTCAACAATGGTGAAATGTTATGGTGAACATGTTGCTTAAACCAATTCAGCGGATGAATGATCGATCAAAAATGTAAATAAATAGTATAAGTGTTTACCCTTCGGGACTTTATGGAATTCTGAATCACAGTGACCAAACCGTACTTTATAGTCCCCGATAATTATTTGAAAGATGTATATTCTTATTTTCTTATAACATGTAATTAATATGAATTGACATTTCAGCTCAGCCCCCTGCGTTTGGCCTGTAAGCTGTTTGACTTTGAGCTGGAGATGGCATTCTTTTTGGCCTGGTAACAAGATGGGAGAACCAATCAGCATTGACCCAGGCGAGGAACACATCTTTGGCATGGTCCTGATGAATGACTGGAGTGGTGAGGCTTGACTTTTATAGATACATTCTTCTTACTAGTATTATTAGCGGTATATTATATTTATGTTTCTCTGAACTGGATCATTAGGTTGTAATGTTTAAATGTTGTCTTCTCATTAGTATTGGGTTAACGCTTTGGCTCAATTAATAGAACGCTAAACTGCTGTGTCAGAGGGTCCCGGACTCGGACCCGCAGCAAGCAACGTAAACTGTCTCACGTGTCGTATCACAATTACAATACTTGATTAACAAAAAAAGCAAAACTCTGCGTTTGTCATGA
>CAJDSM010050751.1:7167-17971 GCA_903981925.1 Ostrea lurida | reverse complement strand
CTCGCACTCTATATCCAGAATAGCCTTTTACGGTAAATGATTTATTTTGCTTCTTTTTGCTCGTGGTTCTTCTTGAAAGATTGTTTATATTATATTTCAAAATGGTAAAACTATTTGATCCCCTAGGTGGCCCACCATACCCTGGGTCAATGATTTATGTAGCAAACTTGAATTTCACTTATATATCAGGAAGCTTTCAATAAATTTCAGCTATCCTGGTCGAGTGGTTCTTGAAGAAGATTTATTAAAAGATTCCCTATGATAACATGATGTATAACTTTAATCCCTTTGGGGCCCCATTCGTACCTCCGGGGTCATGATTTGAACAAATTGAATCTTCCTCTATCATCAAGGAAGCTGTTCATTAATAAATTTAGCTTTCCTGGCCCAGTGGTTCTTGAGAAAGAGACTTTTTAAAGATTCCCTATTATCAAATGTAAAACGTGGGATCCCCATGTGGCCCCATCGTAACCCGGGGCATTGATTGAACAAAACTTGAATCCATCCGTGTACTTGTCAAAGTAAACATTTTTCCGTTCCTGCACATATAACAATATTATACGTCGTCAGTAGTATTCCTTCCTGGTCCGCTCTCTACGTCCATGCTTTATTTGACGTCACATCAGGAACATCCAGAGAAGATTTTTTAAAGATTTTCCCCTCCTAAATAATCATATATGTCAAACCTTTTGATCTCCTATTGTGGCCCCATCGTACCCCCTGGGGTCAGATCTGAACAAACTTGAATCTCCTCTTATTCAGGAAAGACTTCCATAATCACATCTATCAGCTATTCCTGGTCCAGTGTTTCTTGAGAAGAAAATTTTTCATATATAATCATATGTAAACTTTGATCCCTATGTGGCCCCCATACGTTACCCCCGGGGCATAGAATGAACCAAAACTGGAATCTCTATATCATCAGGAAGCTTCCAATAATAATTTCAAGCTTCCTGGCCCAGTGGTTTTGGAGAAGGAAGAATTTTAATGACACCACCCTATTTTTTGCATTTTCGTGATTATCTCCCCTGAAAGGGCCTGACCATTCATTGACAACTTGAATCCCATCACCCAAGAGATGATCTTTGATTACCAAGTTTGGTGAATTTTGCCCGTGGTTCTTGAGAAGAAGTCGAAAAAGGTGAAATGTAACGGACAGACAGCAGACGACGGACAACAGGTAGAGTCAGAAAAGCTCACTCTTGAACCTCGGTTTCAGGTGAGCTTATAATATGATGCATCAAGATTCTATCTAAATCAAATGCACTGGCATTTCTCAAGACTGTTTATGCAATGTTTATCAATTTCAAATTACAGTCAATCTCATTATCTCAAACTCAATGGGACCGAAAACTAACTAGGAGATATCTGTGGATAAGGTGGCCCACTACACCTGGGAAAGTTCTCAAAAACAGCACGATAAGGATTTTAATTATGAAAGATATGATGGATATATTATAATTAACATGTTGAAAATGATGGGGAAATTATGAGATTTGAATACAAAAACATGATTTTCAAAATTCTCGCAGGAATAATTGAAACAAAAGCTGCTGGAATTCAAACATCTCACGCTATATACTCTGTGAGATGAGTTACAGTGTGCGCTCCATCCTTTTGACTTTCTTGGCCACTTCACGGTTTACCTACTGAGCTAATGAAGTATACATTCAAATGATCGATTTCCGAAACATAAGCTATTTCACCAAACTACTATTAGAATCGCATCTCTGTGACGTTCGTTAGTAAAGAGATACTCAGCTCGATATCGACGGATATCCAAGATACTTAGCTTATTTGCTACATCGTTTAGGACCGTTATATATTCAGAGTCCCTGGTTGGCTTAGCTTTTCCGTTCTCTCCCCCCGCGATGGCTCCCGTCGCTCAGAGGACACTTTTTGCTTAACGTATTGAATCCGATTATGAACCCTGGCTACCTGTCTCAATGATGCCAAATATTCGATGTTACTCATGTGTCTGGGAGACTCCCTGTGATACACTACTCCCTGCTTTACTTATACACTTCAATTCGAGATACCAGGTTTTGAACAAGAGGTCTCGAAGTGTGCATTGCCTCAAGTACCTACTCGTCATGATAAATATAGCCCACGAGATATGTCCGCAGTATGTGTTAATGATACTTAGATTAAGGAGATAATTTGATAGTTATTTAGCAATAATCAAATCGACTCCATCAAGCACTGTTATAATCAAATATATATACATAATAGCATACCAGATCTCCGGATTGGTGTGACCTGATACTAAGGTACAGTAAATGCGCGCCCCACTAGTGTCAAGACACGCTATCTGGTGACTGTCACGCTTGCTCCCTTAGCCGTATCTTGCAGTTGGCGTGGCAAACAGACGTTCACCCCAAGGCACTCTCACTGACCCCGCTTTAGTACTAATCCTTTCTCAACCTTTATACCCTCTGCTGAAATCAGTGCTCTCGTAGGTGGTGGCTCTAGATGGCGGAAACCTGGTAGTAGCTGTTCATCAGTATACTCTTAGGTCTCCCTGTGTGTGATCGCAGAGGTGATCTTCAGTAGATTAAGCACGTCAATTCTATTTTGTCTGAACTATCCAGTGTTTGATTGTTCCGTAGGTATTGCTGTTTGAGTTGATTGTATTGTCGATATAAATTGTAATCTACTTTTCTAATGAATGCCTGTGTCTGTAAACAATGTGTATGAAGACTGGTTATTTGATTAATGGCCTGGGAAGTTCCACAGAAGAATGAAAAGTAGAATGGCAAATACCGTATAGCAAGAAATTTTCACAAGGAATTTAATTTTGGGCATTATTAGCGAGGACTTTGAGATCGCTAAATTAGATATCGCTAACAATTTCATTCCAATTTTTGGTAGGGCCTTGGAAAGTAATAGATTATGAATCGGCTTAAAAATTATTTTACCAGCGAAAATAAAAACCTTGTTCTAGGAGGAAAACGCTAAATTTGAGTCTCAGTGAAAATTCCTTAACTTAATAAGGTATAAGAAATAAATTTTCATTTTTTGAACATGTATTGAGGGTATGAACTGCAACATTCTCACGCGTCAAACTTTCACTTATTCTATGTGAATGGAAGTTTAGCTATTAAATGTAGCTTTAATTGAGTTATGCTGCAAGAAACGTTACAATACATAGCCTGAATTTGTATGGACTTATAGCATTCCGGCACAGCAACAACATTTCAACTTAATATATTCATAATAACACCACAATCACAATAATATAAAAAACTCATAAACGATTAAATATGCATTAGATACAATAATGATAAGCACCTGGTTAAATTACAGTGTCACCATTCAAAATGTAGAGGATTCTCCGAGTGTCGTTCGACGAACAACTTGACAGCACAGGAAGTGTTGATCGTTGTTTTTATCGGAAGAATCTAACTCGCACCCAAGCTAAATGTCTTAATAATTGCTGAACTCTGTTAAATGTTGTGTTTGATAAATCCAAGCTCGTCCTAAAACTTTATGCAGTTTAAATTGCTATATAATAACACGTCCACTGGAGGATGTAGAATTTAATTTGTCCAGCGATTATCATAAGTGAGACAGTTTTAAATTCTAAAATAAACAACAGAGGCAATTATAATATCATGTGATCATTTAAGGACGAGAAAATTTTAATTGGGTTACCCAAGCTAAATGTCAACATCACGCACGCTTTTCTTATGACCTGCGAATCACTGGTTTAAATCGCTAAACTACTCGATACTGGACTGACGTTTGTAGCCCAATGCCGATTATTCTTCACCTAATCGCGTCGTCAAATGTTGTTCTTGATACCAAGCTGTCGTAATGCAGTTAACATGGCATCGATAATACAGCACTTGATGGATGCTAATCCTTAATTTGTCGGCGATGCAGTGGTGAATTATCAAAGTGAACATTTCTTCTAAACAAACGCAATTACGTTGTTGTTCAGAGGCGGTTCGATAGTTGGGTTATTTCAACCTGTATCCTGTTCAAAGCGTGATCGCTACAAGCTTCACAATCCCCTAAACAGACCAGCGAAATTCCAGACCACATTTGCTGACTGAGCAGATAAAGATAGGTTGTGAAGGTGTCCTCTTCTTATGTGATTAACTTAGGTGTGGGTTTAATACGTTTTTGTTCGGAACTTCTTAATACTTTAATTCGGTTCTTGCTCAGAATTTTTTACAACGTAATCACCGATATCGCGGCATTGACACAACGTCAATAAAGGTCTATATTATAATACGAGTGTCTTAAAAATGGATTTTGTGCTTTTGAACTTCGCAACGTGAATAAGCGGGGAAAACGTAATATAACCCCCATGAACAGTATGAAAAACGGAACTCCACGCTGTACATTGTATCTCAAGTCCACCGATGATTGGCATCATGCGGAATAGCGATATTTTCCAGTAATAATACATGATCAAATGTCCTCCTGTTTTACGGAAGCAATGATCATCAGCTTTACTGAGCACAGTGTTCCAGCTACTGGTATTACACCATCCTTCAAAACTGCACATGAGTATTTGTCCATCATAGGAATTGTTGTCCTCTCTTTTGTTTCTAAAAATTTGTTGTGTACCAGCACTCGTGAAGCCTAATATCACGTGTCGTCCTACAATTTTACCGCCTGCAATTGCTGTTGTCGTGAACGACGGATACACCAACACTTGCAGTGCCAACAAAATTTTACAGAGGGGTGTTAAGTTTTCGTGAAATAATCAATCTGCAGAGTAATTGTCTATTACCAACATACCTTCTTATAATCTGCGAACTTTTTATAAAATGATACAACATATATTACGCTAATTGTCATATTTGTACCGATCGGACTTGTTGTCTAAAGTTTCACATTTACAAAGGAATTTACTCCAAGCTCAGCATGTTTTCAGAAAACTTATCATTGCTGCAAGACTTCGGCTCTGTCTGAAATTAACACGAGATACCTTGTGGTAATCCGCGAACGCGAACATGGGAAATTCAAGAGACTGTTATCTTAAAACAATTTGGGCTGTGCACTTTGCGCAAAACCTTGTTACTTGAAATGGTATAGAGTTAATATATTCAGTTCAAAAAATTTAGTGAAAATTACGCGGATTTAGATTAAGCACGGTTCGGATCGTATTCTGTGCTGGTATTATTAGACACATTAACTCTCTCTCTTCTTCTCTTCTTCTCTGTCATCGTCTCTCTCTCTACTCCTCTCTCTCCTCTCTTCCTCTCTCTGCTCACTACCAATTTATCAGAGGTCCAAAGGTGGGTGAGATTGCATAGTTGTACATCGTTCCGTATATTTCGGTAAATTTCGGCATGAAATACTGGTAATTAAGATTGCATTCGCCTCCTGTACTTCTAAACTAACAATTTGTTTGGATGATCGTTGGTTAGATTCAGCTTAGGAAATGATTTCCTAAACGAATGATGTGTATAGTCGCATTTGAGACGTGTCTTCATCAAACGAAACAAGAAAATATATTTAACAAATACATGTGCCACAAATAACGAACACCTGGCGAAAGGAAAAGATGCGAGGAAGCTTCAGAAATCTAGACATATGGATATTAATAATAAAATGTTTAAAAGATTGGCACGCCGTTAAGAGCATGCAAGTGTTACTGTGGAAATATTTTTTTACAAAAGAAAAAGCATTCAGTCTAAACTACTTATGATTATGCGATTTCTTTGAGTGATATTTGCAGGGTCAAAGAGGAGCGCCCCATTTCTATGCAATCAGTAAAATACTTGACTTGAAACACTTGGACTTTAACAATAATACATTTTGGGTTTGATTCGTAATGACACTTCCTAACAGTTATTTCATTGGTTGTGATAGCACTGTTTTAGATAGATGTGCCAGAGCAAACACAATATGTAACTGTGATAAAATATAGAAATGTATACAAGTATGCATTCATAATGTATGGTTTTTGACAATTCAATATCCCTTTATCCAAAAAAAAACCAACCAAAACACCATGACCTACCTAACCTATTTTATATTACATCAGTATTTGCGGGACACCCGGTTTTTGTGCGAAAGAGGTTTGAATATCTTATGTCAACATGAAATTCTTAAATGCAAATTGCTCTGTGCAGATAGTGAAAATGAAAGTGTTCCATAAATCGTACACTTGGTAATACAGTTAGTCAAAATTGGAAAGTTGATGTATTCCTGTTACCAGACGCCGCCTCGGTTAATGTAGTGCTTGCCAGATTTTATTCTATGGCGTAGAGGAGGCATATACTTACTTTGAAATCTCATTTTTTAGATTGGGATGCTTTAAAATGTATTGGTCACATCATAGACTTTACTGGTGTTTTTAGATACAGCTTCTATCTACAATCACACTCTCATCACGAAGACGGACCCTAACCGCCCCCGTCTTTTTCTGACATTTACTTAAGCCCGGGCTGCTCATTAGGGACGAATCGGTATTTTACTTATCCAGTAAATACATAATGGGGTCAACACGAGGTTCACAAGCTTGTGGCCGGTATAAAATATATGCTTGGAATAAGTAAAAATACCAGTACTTATCTTTTATCTGAAGTAAGAAGTCGAAATCAACACACACAAAATATTTTTTATGATTTTATTTTTCTCCCAGTCATTGGGAGCTTTCATCAAAAACAAAAAATATATTTATAAAACAACTGTCTCTTCACGTAGTTATGTGTATGGGCTGTTAAATGTATAATGACAAAAACGGTGCATCCAGGGCGCCAACAAACACAAAGGTATAGGCCTACAGAGAATCGTTCTATATTGTCCGATTATCGCGCTGTTCTTGTGTCAAGCAGGGATTTTTCGCACCTGTGTAGGGTCCGAAAAATTCGGCGCGCATTCCCATGCAGAATTACAAATGCATTTTGTTTCGCCATTTGTTGACAAAATATCCCAATGCTAATCAGTCCCCTTAACTCGGATATCGTTATTGGAAATGGAAAGTGTTGTCTATACTACAATTATCAAATTAAAAAATCAGTGCCTTTTAACAACGTTTATTCTGTTGGGTATGCACAATATTGTTCAAGCGCTCGTTTGGGTAACATATATCCTGCAATTGTGCGAGCCATAACTCAGTATTTCTGTAAGAAAATTTAAGAAATCTTTGCATGGCATCAAACCAATCGACTCAGTTTTCTGAGCAGTCATTAACGCGTGAATGACGTGGGACCGAAAATGTCGACCATTGTGACGAATAACAGCTTTAGTGAAGCCGTAGAATCCAATATTGAAGTCGTAGAGCATTTTAAGCATCACTGAATATGCCAAGTACTACTACAGATAAACGTTTTATTACGTTAATTACAGATCAGATTCCTCGTACACCAGAATTACATGTGAGGGGGCCAGACACAGACCAGTATTCCCAAACTTAGCCAAGTAAGGTCTGTTAAATTTCAAACTTTCTGATATTTTGAATAAAATTTTGATATTGATAAAAACTTGAATTTTGAATAAAAACTTGTGAATTTAATAACTTGACAATCACCTTGAGGAAGAAATCGTGTCAGTTCTTAATGAAATATTATTAGTAATTCACCATTTTATAGGCATATTTGTTTTAAAATAAATATATCTTATAAATTGAATTATAAAAATTCCCAATGTGCGAGCAAAATATGACAGCATCAAACAATTCCCAGAATTCGCAAGGCCACGGCCATTCCAAACATGGTGTGGAAATCCTGTGTGTGGTACAATCTTTCACTTTCATTCATTTCCCGTGCTTAGAATTTCACCAACAGTATGCGTACATGGATGTCAATTTCCTACTTTTCGCAAACAAGTGATGAAAATGTCTATGAATTGACGAACGATTTCGTCATGAAAACACAACTAAGACTTTCTAGGGTGGAATATTGGATGATAGATGAAGCCTCCAATTCGACAAACGAATGTTTATGAATCTTCCAGGACTTGATACATCTGTCCGAATAAAATGCTTCACCTTGTGTCTTTTCTGGATTATGTTCGAACTATTTGTTAAAATCAATATCAAAACCTGGTGGGGGGCACACTTCATGAACTTTTTGGGTAGGGACGTGCCGCTGACCTTCGGTCAGCATGCCTCCCATCTCTAATTCATATTATTTTAGATTTGTAGTAATTGATATCCCTTTTCATATCATTATTCTTTTTCAAAATGGTGACCTTTTTCCCATACGATATTCATTAGCGAATATGCTGTGTTACTTGTTGTAAGCATTTTCAGGAGTCTCATTCCGCTTGCAGGCTGGAGTAATTCATCATTAATTAATCTGATAACATTAATGACGCTTATCACTATGTTTCAATCGCCGATTATCTATACCTTGTCATCAATTATCTAGGAAAGGAAGGAAGGCTGACACTATTCCAGCGGCATCGTCCCTATCCTAAATCAGTATAATAGGAAGTCGCCCCGCTCGAGCCTAGCTTCTGTCCGCGCCCACGCGGGTTCTCTACCCCCCAATGCCGACCCGCCCCCCCCACCCCCTCACCCCCGAAAACCTACACACCGCCACTGCATCAACAGCCATGAGTGATTGTGCCGGTTCCAGTCACGCCAGATCATCTTATAATGTCGGGGGCAGCTCGGAAAGGCCTATAACAGAAATTTATCTAGTCAACAGAAGCGTCGAGTGAGCTCATACGTTTGTAATTTACCAAATCCAGACCGTCACACTCCGTTTGTGTCTGCTTAGTACGTTCATCAGGAGATTCAGTCATGGCGTCCTCTGCCCTGGTCTGGTGAATGATTTGCCTAACACTTGGCGACCTGCCGCTCTGTCCTTCATAGTTCCCACCTCAGTCTTTCTGTTAACTCCGTAATGTCACGGGATATTATCTCTCACAGTCATATCAGCCAACTGTCTGCTACCGTTCTCAAAATGACACCGCATCCAAAGCTGTTAGTGTAACGATTGACAGCACCCCAAACGTCCGCCAGAAATTCAAATTATCAGTTCTTTGTTGCAAAATTAGAACATAAGGAAGAGTTTTCAATCATATACCTTTTGAAGAAATGCTGTATAGACTTTCTTATATACTTGCTTTTTTAGCTGCCTAATAATTAAACAGCTTCTTCCATTTTCATGGTATTTTTTGTGTTTTCGTCATTTTGACGAACGTTATTGGGTCACAATTGGCTGAAATTGTTATGGATGAACTGTTCTAAGACCAATTCAGCGGATAGAATGTCGATCAAAATGTAATAAAGTAATAAGTGTATTACCCTTCGGGCTTTATGGAATTTGAATCACGGTGACCAACACCGTATTATTTATAGTCCCCGATAATCATTTAAAATGTATATTCTTATTTTGCTTAAACATGTAAGTTAATATAGAATTGACATTTACAGCTCAGCCCCCTGCGTTTGGCCTGTAAGCTGTTGACTTTGAGCTGGAGATGGCATTCTTTTTGGCCTGGTAACAAGATGGGAGAACCAATCAGCATTGACCCAGGCGAGGAACACATCTTTGGCATGGTCCTGATGAATGACTGGAGTGGTGAGGCTTGACTTTTATAGATACATTCTTCTTACTAGTATTATTAGCGTATATTATATTTAGTGTTTCTCTGAACTGGTCATTAGGTTTGTATGTTAAATTTGTCTTCTCATTAGTATTGGGTTAACGCTTTGGCTCAATTAATAGAACGCTAAACTGCCTGTGTCAGAGGTCCCGGACTCGACCCGCAGCAGCAACGTAAACTGTCGTGCACGTGTCGTATCACAATTACATACTTATTATCAGAGCAGAAACTTGCGTGTCATGTACATATCATTAATCAGAACAGAAACTGTCGTGTACAATTACATACTTATTAATCAGAAGCAGAAACTGTCGTGTCACAGCAATTATAATTAATCAAGAGCAGAAACTGTCGTGTCACAATTACATACTTATTAATCAGGGACAGAGAAAGTTTGTTTTCTACATATTTTATGGCATAATCAAAAGGATTGGAGACAAGGTATTCCAACTTAATGGCTCAAATTTCAAATTTGGTACTTTTCATGAAAGTAGAAGAACTGCTATTAAAATGCATGATCAATTGATATTCCACTTTGAAACATGCAAGTTTCATGTTACAGTACAAGAAAAAAAGGGGGTGGGGAGTTCAGAAAATGTGAACAATACTGTTGAAATTATCATTGAATAAATACATAATCGTACAGGAAACATTATGAATTCACATATCAATCTGGATTGTGGGTATTAGCCTGGGTATAGCTCAGAGATAAGAGCACCTGATTACTAATTCAGGGTTCGAAGTTCAATTTCCAGTTTAGCCATATATATGTATATTCACTTCCTGTCCTGTTACAAAAGAAAATTCATGAATTTGAAATCTTTACATATTTTTAAACTAAAAAAAACAAATCAAAATGACTTAACAACAATTCTACCTTTGCTGTGTTATTTGTGGAGAAATAGATTATTAGCCATACCTATACTTTTATAATTTGAATAATATGCAATGTGCAAATATATTTGATAAAAATGTGAAACAATATTGCAATGGAATATGAAAATTGAGCTGAATGTGATGTTGTTCAGCGCGAGACATACAGAAGTGGGAGTACGTTCCTCTGGGACCCTTCCTGGCAAAGAACATGGGCACCTCCATCTCCCCGTGGGTGGTCACTATGGATGCCCTTAAACCCTTCCTGGTCCCCAACGTCTCCCAGGACCCTAAACCTCTCCCCTACCTCTACCATGAGGACCCGTTCAGCTTTGACATCAACTTAGAAGTCGCCATTAAAGGTGAGGACATTTACAGTAAAACACACGTATAACAAACAGGTTTATAATGA
>CAJDSM010050750.1:1391-11865 GCA_903981925.1 Ostrea lurida | reverse complement strand
TGATATTATGTAATGCTGTATTGGTATTGTTGACAGGCGTAATAATAATATTCACGAGCCCAGACGACCCACACACTGTACTTCCCAAACTGCAGATGAAGCTGGCAAAAGACTCGGGGATGTTGAAGGGCATGTATAAGATGGCAGGTGATAAGGTAAGTGATTTATCCAGTATTAAGTCTTATAGGATTTGCCCAGAATAGCGTAATCATTTACCTAGGATTTAGTGGATGACATGCCTAGATAAATATAACTTGCCTGGGTAATGGAATTGACTTGCTTTGGCAGTGTAAGTAACTTGCCTGAAATAGATAAGTGACTCGTACTTGTGGACTTTAAATTGTGCCTCTCGGTGTATTCATAACTCTTGGTGATTCGTTATTAACATTTTCATTCATACAATACCACATTCAATGAATTTATAAATCAGTTTGATAAATTTGAAATCGAGGTTATAAAATTATAACCATGATAAATAAATACTTTCGTCAGTTGAATTTCAATATCTCGAACACTGATATCTCAAATACCATGGTTATTTCGAATTGATATGGAGGTCCCATCCGCCTATTTTCTGATGTCTCGAATCCATGGATATCTGGAACTTTTTTCATGGTCCCATCGAGTTCAAAATAACGAGGTTCGACTGTAGATTATAAGAATTTGATTGGGTCATTAGCCATTATTATGAGACCATATTACCTGCCTGCAGTTGGGTAATATAAGTCACAGGATCTTTCTGTGAGGAATACGTTGGTGAATGATCGCCATTTTGGATTTCGCTTTGAACAACTCTTATCTGTCGTCTGATGCAATCAAACTGTTTGTAAAGAATGTATTACAAGGGCAGATGAACACAAGTGCAATGGCGACGAAGAGATACTCTGATAACAAAACAATTGTCAAAATTCATATCGTATGAATTTTGCTTTAAATAACGTCATAATAACACTTTGATCATATGTTTGTGATTTGTAGAACTGGCAAAGCTCAGATCAGTGACGTTATATGTCACTGCTCAGATATATATGAAATATGTAAAATTTGGGTTTATATGGGTATGAACCTAAACATTTGTAATAGAATGGAAAGGGAGATAGCATGCAAAATTTAATTATATTGATTTGGAAGTATGACAAAATTGTTATTACAGCTCCAGGCAGGTGATATGGTCTGATAAAAGTTGTCTCTCACCTTCCGCTCGGGAAGTTTGAAACAAAGACAACTTTTATCAGCCTGTATTGCCATATAATATCATAAGTGAGCACTATACACTATTGATTCTATAAATATCAAATCCCATCATTTGGTTGACAGTATCAAATATCAGTTAATTATCACATAAGTTAACCTAATAATGTGAGATTTTATGAAGTCTTGCCATATTAGTTGAATCATATTTGTTTGAGATGCCATTTTAATTTTTTTTTTATTTAATGCATATTTCATAAACCAGGAGATTTCAGTTCTGAAGCAATAGCCATAGACTAGATTGGGGTCATAATATAGGGCGAAAATTCATCATAAGATGAAAGGGGGTAAAAGTTTCAAAACTCTTCTAAAAGAACAGCAGGGCCAAGGTCACTTAGGTGAGCAATGTGGCCCATGGGCCTCTTGTTCTTTAAAACTTCCATTCTCGTTGATTTCTTTTTAGTAAATGAGAAAAGAAGTTGTGATTAAAGAGACTTGCAAGTAAACATTTATGATCATATCAAAATGATGTACAATGATAGTACTTAGATGCGAAGACAGTCACCTACAGATGTATGACAAATCACCTGTAAATCAGTTTGATTTCAATTTTCAGGTGACTGCAGTATTGAAACGAGTGAAGACGAAAGACCAGTCTATTCCATACTACAAGAGACAACAGAGACAGAGGAATCAAAATGACACAGAAATGACCTACCATGTGGTTAGTGTGGTTGTAAATGATCCACTGTGTGGTCAATGTCACATTTAATGACCTGCCATGTTGTTTATAACATTTAATGACCTGCCACATGGTTTATAACATTTATGACCTGCCACATGGTTTATGACATTTAATGATCTGCCATGTGGTTTATAACATTTAATGACTTTCTAAGTGGTCAATGTCATTGTTAATTACTCACTGTAAATGGTGTACCATGTCAATATCACTGTTATTGACCATGTGGTTTAAGACATATAATGATCTGCCATGTGATTACTGGTCAGTGCTACTGTTAATTACCCCATGTAATTAATGTTGTATTAATTGACCTATGGTGTAATCAGGATAACTGTAAATGTTGCACCATAAAGTTTTTGTAAAGGAGTAATACCGACCCTGTAAAATGGTCAAAATCAGAGTGAAGTTTCAACAAATTATTATCTGCACAAATGATAGTTCATGTGTGATAGTTTATCAGGATGGTAAAAATCTTTGGAGTTTTGAATGATGTATCTGAGATCTACTGCCCCAAACATGGTGAAATACAAGAATTTGCTTAAAATCACCACATTTCTGTGATAAAATGTCCAAATTAATACATATAGAGCACAGAAATGGAGCAGGAATAATCGAAGTTTAAAACTTCCTGCTATCATATTTAAACTGACAAAAAATATAATTGGTCCATGCCTGTTCTCTATATGAACTTTGGACATTTCATTTTAAGCAAATTCTTGGATGTCGTGATCTTCCATGATGTTTGGGGCAGTAAATCTCAGATACACCAATGTAGAACTCCAAAAATGTTTCCCACCCTGATAATCTTTCAAGCATAGACTTATCATTAGTGCAGGAAATAATTCTTTAAAATTTTACTTTTAATTTTGACCATTTCACTGGGCCGATTTTCCCCCTTCGTGGGCCTACTCCTATAGAGGTTATACACGCTATGTAAAGGCTTTTATGCAAAGTTTGCATGTACATTATTATAAACAGATCATTTGTTATTGGTGCATATATTTTTGTACAATTCAAATTTTTTAAATCTCCATATCTTTATATTAATATCAAAGACTACTTAGTCTACGTAGAAATTGATTAAATTCCATACCTGTACCTTAATGATTAACATGTTGGTCTGTTGCTTTCTGTGAATGATTATTATACCCCCGGAATCTTCGATTCGGGGCATATAGTTTTTGGTCTGTTTGTCCGCAAAAACTTTAAACATTGGCCATAACTTTTGAATGGCAAGTGATGGGACTTTCATATTTCACTTGTGTGTTCTTATGACAAGCCCTATCTACTGGTACCAAAATTTTTGACCTCCTGACTTGGCCTTGAAGAATGACCTACTTTTCAAAAACTTTAACATTGGCTATAACATTTGAATGGCAAGGGATGGGACTTTCATATTACACATGTGTGTTCCTTATGACAAACCTTTCTACTGGTACCAACATTTTTGACCTTGAAGTTTGACCTACTTCAACAAAACTTTACATTGGCCATAACTTTGAATGGCAAGTGATGAGACTTTCATATTTCACATGTGTGTTCCTTATGACAAGCCCTTTCGACTGATACCAAAATTTTTTTACCTCCTGACCTTGACCTTGAAGCTTGACCTACTTTATAAAAACTTAAACATTGGCATAACTTTTGAATTGTAAGTGATAGATTTTTCATATTTCACATGCATAAATTTTTTTGGCAACCCTTTTCACTGGCATGTGGAATCCGGGGCATCTGTGTTTCACAAACACATCTTGTGTAACAGTGAATTTCTAAATGTTGATTGGCTCTCATTGTAACATGGACCAAATGTACTGGTATCCATTGATGATGGGACTAGAAAGTTTTTTTTCTCATTAAACAGGAGCTTGAATTGTGCAGCATGGGAAGAAAAAGCTTTGCAAAGCTGCAGTGGATCAAGTATAATGTGACCACTAAATACCTGTGAGATATTCCACTTTATTGTATAATGTAGTAATAGAAATGCTTCATTGTGTCACCTCAAAAAATTATAAAAATGTATCGAAAGTCTAATCATAATTTCATGAAAATGAGTAAACCATGTTTTGATTGTATTTTTCTCTGTTGACAGAATGACTGGCCAGGAAAGCACCTATGCCTTGCTGGACAACAAAGGTTTTCCTCCCCTGCTCTTCTCGCGTGTCAAAAGCTACACCTCGTCCTCGGAAACCCCCCTTCTTTAGTCTCCCTCCCTTACAGGTGCCCCCTAGATACAACGACACAGACTGCCGCACGGCAGAGGGATATCGATGTCTGTCATGAGACATGTTATGTTTTCATATACCGCAAAATTTGATATCGTGTATTGTTTTAGTGAGAATCGTTATTTATTTTATGCTTGACTCATGAAGTTTTGATTATTCCTAAGGTGAGCTGTAAAACTCCAGGTATTCAGGTATTGATATAGAACCACACCATAAATGTTATTCTATGTTGTTTTTATTTGCTGTGGGAAGAGAAAAAAACCAGCTGAGGTGTATTTATGTTGGCTAGTATTAGTGAACTTTCTGTATTGTTTTGTTTATTTCATTGTGCCATAGTATTTAAGCTTGGAAATCAGATACTATATCTTTATTTTGTGTGTATTTAGAGAAATAAATATAAGTCTTAATAAAAATTTTTTCAGTAAGCAACAGTAACTTTTAAGTTTTGAGGAAACTTGTAATGTTATCTTTAAATCATATCACCTGTCCAATGTGATGGAAGACTGTAATCCTTTTTTATAGAAATGAAGTGTGTTTGTCAGAATAATGTCTTATTGTCCAGGTACAGTACATGTTTTAGTAGTACCAGATTCCTTTGTCCTATTTTTTGCACTATATTGTTTTGAATATCAGGTTTTTTATAGGTAGTACACATAACTGTTTGCTGTGTGAATCATGCGTTAGTGATTCATTTATGTTAGTTTGAATTTTGGGATTGTTTATTCTATGTGAACCAATTTCCACTGCACCATTTAGCAGGAAGACTGTGTCGTATTAGTGGATTGTGAAATATAGCATAACCTGATCATGACAGAAGGAAATGCAATATCAAATCTTTTAAAGTAGGGGTCTAGTAGCGTGAAGTGACGTCATGACTGGAGTGAAAGTGCTCATTTTAGGTGGATTTATACTGTTTTTTAATTTTATTTGATGTATTTTAATTTAGTAAAATGGATTCAGTAAATCTCCATCACTCATAGTTGAATAAACTATGACTCCAATTTTCTTTCCATTTGTTGTCATCTAATCTACACATACAACCAGAGGTACATATTTGTTATAACTGATATCATACGTGTAGCACGTTAAAATTATCTGTAAATTTAAAGATTTTTTTTCAATGAAATGCAATAATGCACTTGAGGATTAGATAAAACAATTCAGCACTTTGTTACATTATATATTTTTTATCTTCTATTATGTGAAAATCATCCTCAAAAATGGCTATTTTGGCCAACAAATTGTAAATATAAATGGAGATGCTGTGAAAATTTTATGCTGAGAAGGTGTAGATTTTTTTTATGTATTTTAACAAGCATTCATATATGAACATATTATGCGAGTTTGAATGAAAAATCACAAGTAATTTTTTTTAATATTCATATTAGTGATTTTGCAGTGCTGTATTTTTGACTGCCGTGGGCCGTATTGGGTTCAATTTTGTACCACCATTATTAAAAAACATGAACTTATGTTAAAATTTCACTTCTATTTATCTAATTAGACATATCTATTTCATATTTAAGGAAAAAAATTGCAGGATCATACCTCAAACAAAAATTATTGACAATTTCTAGGACTTCTTCAATGAATTCTGATATTGCCGTTTGACAGATGGGGGTACACGTAATAAAATACCATAATTTACTCATTATACTGACAACCCCTAATTTTTTGCTTTTATCATACCCTAAAATGAACAATCTAAGTATTTAAACTCAATTTAGAAATCACAAGTAAGTCCAGGAGCAGTCCCGTGGCCCACTTCGTAAGCCCGACTCTCAATTACTCTTCACTGGGTATCTCTCACTTCTTAACATGTCAAACCAAACAGTAACATTGTCCACCAATGCTATATCACACAGACACATAATGCACGGTCACCACGACACAACCAAATGCTTCATGGTGACAAAAACGTTAGAAGGCTAACACAGGTCAAATGGGGTTAATCAAGATAAGATTCATTCGACTAATTCACTTAGCTTAGTGGAGAGCATAGGGCTTCAACGACCCCAGGCCAGCAATTTATGTTCCAAGCTTCTCGCACTGCTTCGCTGCAGTTGGCTCCATGCTGCCTCAGCTCTGCTTCCGTATCCCGCATCCAGCTGCTGCAAGTCCAGCCGCTCTATTTCTTCTCCATGCGGTTTCGATGTCAGTGCTTGTCGTGTGGTGCTGGATACTGGTTCCCTGAGAGTGTGACCGATCAAGCCCCACTTCCTCCACAGAATCTGCTAGACCATTGGTTCCTGCCCCGCTCGCTCCCACAGATCTTCAGTTCTGATCCTTTCCGGCCATCTGATGTTGAAGATACGCCTCAGGCGGGTGTAGAAAAATGTTTGGATCTTTTGGTGGAAATAAGATGTTCCGTATCGAATATGGGGTCAAAAGGTCCAGCACACTGAATATTGAAGTAGCAATATGGTTTCCGGACTCTAAAGCATTTCCTTTCCACCTAGAGTCACCATATCAGATATATGGAATACTCATGGGTCGAAGATGTTTCCTATCGAATTTGGGGTAAAAATTCAAAGTTCAAGCGCACTGGACATCGAAATAGCAACATGGTTTCCATTTAACATTAATATTTTGAAATACGATAACATGTGAACAAAATAATTCATATTGTGGCTTAACTGCAAATATGAGACGTCCTACATGGGTTGTGATACTCAGGTGACCGTTAAGTCTTGTGAGCCTCTTGTTCAGTGTCGCTATAGCTTTCTTGATATCAGTTTTGATTGCACGTTGTGGTTGATAGGCAGTTCCGTTTCTGCTGGTGATATGTCTGGTGGCGCTTCAGGTATGGAGCGATTCGGCAGCTTTCTGAATTGTTCCTCAGTTGTCACCAGCTGGTTGCCGTTCTTGTCGTTAAATTTGCAGCAATTTACCCGCCAGTTTCATAGTCACCAAGTATAGCCCTTTCAGGTTTCCTTGTGCTGCTGCTTCCCTGGCTTGGCTTGCCAGGTCGTAGATGTAATCTCTCTTGTCCTTCTTGATGCTCTTAACTTCTGTTTCGGCCGTCATATATTCCTCTTGTACCTTTGTCTTTTCTGCTCTTGTCCGGTTCATGTTCCCTACCGTTTTCTTCTTTTCCCTCTTGTATAGTTTCTGAATGGTGTCTGCAGAGATCCAATCTTTCTGCTGTGTCTTCTTCCTGAGAGCTTATTCTTGTGTATCGACCCAGACTTTCCTACTGTGCTCCTACTGCGTCTCAATGTCGTTGTCTTCCATCAGCTCTTGTAGTGGCTGGAACCTGTTGGTAAGGCTGATCTTGAATGCCGTGTGTATATTTGTTCTTTAGCATTCTAACGTTGTACTTTGTCTTTGTGTTGTTTGCGTTGTATTTCCTGAGTCTCACAGTTCTGAGCAAAAGGTGGTAGTCGGTTGACAAGATGGCACCTCTCATCACACGTACATCCCACCATGATCTCCGGAACAGATGAAAATGTCGATCTGGTCTTCGTAACGTGGTTTGGGGATCTCCAAATGGCCTTGTGGATGCAGCCGTGTGGGAAGATGCTTCCTCCTTCCACCAGCTGGTTCAGGGTGCACAAGTTTGCAAAGTGGTTTCGTTCTGCTGTCCCAGTCCGTGTTTTCCAGGCATTGATCTCCTCGTAACATTTGTTGTCTGATCCAGTTTTAGCATTGAATTCTCCCATAAGTATGGTCAATGTCATTAGACCCCTTTTTGTCAATCACTGATTGTAGATACTGGTAAAAGAAATCTGTCTTTTCTTCTTTTGCATCTTTGATAGGAGCGTAGCACTGTATGATGTTCATCATTTTGCTAATGAACTTGACTGTGATGATGTGAGAGTTGACAGGTTCTCAGTCCATGAGTGCTCGCTGTGCTTCAGATGCCAGCATCACGGCCGCACCCTCAGTGGGGGTTACGTCCTCCTTGTGTCCGGAGTTCAGCAGCTGCCCTCCTATTGCTAGTCTCTGTTGTCCTGTATGTAGCTCAATCAGTCCTGGGTACTCCTATCTTGTAGTTTCTCATCTCTTTGGATGTTCCTTCCTGCTTCGTCCATTGTCCTGATGTTCCATGTGGCTACTCTTGTTGGTGCCCCGTGTGTCAGAAGCTTGTCGCTTGCCTGTAACTTCCTTTCGGCCTTCACTGCAGTGCGTCTTAAATCTCTGGGATGGAGACCCTTCCTCTCCTATGTGTTCGTTCTGTCTTATCGCGAATTTTTCAACAACAACAAATGCAGTGCCGTTTATACCGCTATAATGCTTTTAACCCAGATGCACAGTAATTTTCCCATCTATGCTACCTATGCTATACTGTTATGGAGTCCCATCCGCCGTGGGAAAGATAATAAAATCCAAGCCATCAACGTGAACCACGACTCAGCCATAAATAAACCTCAAATGAATCTTGAAAATCTACCCGAAATCTACATGTACGTCGTACATGTGTATGTCCTGTGGCGAGGAGTGGCCTGTAGGATAGCTTAGTGTATGTCGGTACAAAATGATCCCATATTAACACGGTTGTCTCCCCATCCTCCCTATAAAGCTGGACTGGGGGTATAATGCATCAGTTATATACTACACAAATTGGTTAAGGTAACCTGTTTTGGTAAAAATGAGTGGTCTATGGCTGGGTCCATCTCCACCTCGTACAAAAGAGGAAAGCCACAGGCTGGTAAATAAATTAAAACCATGTGGCCCCGGAGACAGCGAGAAGGACCGTTCCGCATTTAATGGTTCAGAATGCGGGAACCATTCGGATCGGGCACTTGTGTTCACACTTACTTATCCCCCTGTGTGTCAATTGTGTCACAGTGCATTTATCCTCAATCCCCCAACAATTACGGCCTTAACTTCCAGTTAGTATTGTCCATCAAAGGTGTTGTACGCAATGTCCAGTTACAATGATTTATATGAATCTCTACAAAGTCTTATCATTTCATCTCTCATGCATTCAAGGTCTGATAAAGTTTGTCTCTCTGTTACATTGTACAGGTTAATACACCCCCGCCACCTGGATATATAATTCTATAATTATTCATGTGAACATTGGAATTTTTATATACAATGTACAGTGTACATGTACCTACATTCGTGTCGCATTTTAATATTTTTCTTCCAATAAAGTTTTATTATAATAATGCACTTACTTATTTATTGCATTTGCATGTTACTTTATACATTTATATCTTTTTGAAACCCTCACAAGTGTTTTGTCATTAATGATAGAGTTAATTTAATGCTTCTATCTTTTTTAATTGGGGCAGTAAGTATTTAAAAGTGTTTCTACTATCTCCAATTTCTATTCACCACATTACAATTTTCGTGGAATGCTATTTTTAGGATTTGATGCTTTGCATAAAATTATCGTGTTACAGTTGTGAAACAGCATCGTTTATCTGTTTTCGTTCCAACATTTTCCAAAAACACCATTTGAGGAAAAAACTATCGATATTCTATTTTCGGATTTTCAAGATAAAGTTGCTGCAAGACATGCCAGATCGGTCGGATAACTGTAAAAAAAAACCCACAAAAAACTAGGCCTTATTCAAAAAAAATTAACAACAACCTAAAATCAAACATTGACGCTGGTACAAAATGAGGCATTTGTTCTTTGATCCACGCCTGGACTTCGTGTGTCGTCATCATCATTCCCCATCATTCAAATATTTACGGGAAATACTCGAGATTGTAACGGAAATAGCCATTGAATAACAATTTTAAGCGTGTGTTTCACTTTTGCTGTTTGTTTCTGTCAAATTCACATTTTCATACATGTCGTCCTTTATCAAGAAAAGAGTAATTAAACACTGAATGATTGCGGAGAAAGGCGTCCATTAATAGAAAATGCTGATCATCGGCTTGGGAAGTGGGATAGTGATTTTTACAGTTTTAGTTTTGATCCTTCTGTGCTTTCTGTGCTATCGACAGAAAAATAGGTAAGTTGGCAAAGCAATGTTTTTATTCGTTTGTTGTCTAGTTAAAAAGTACAATATATTTCAAATATTTCGAGGTAGAGAAATGACTATATTGAATTCCTTACATACTTTTCTATAAATTTCAAAATTCTTGATTATTGTCAAGAAGAAAACTACATGGATATTTGAAAAATCTAGAAAAAGCATAAAATTTGATATATGTACAGTTGTACTAGGCATTCCTAAGGAAGATGAAATAATCAATCTTATAGTATTGCTTGTTTAAAAATATATATTTCAGATGAAAATTCAAAACCTACTATTTCAGAATGTAGTTAAGTATTTGAAAACATATTATGAATTAGGAAAAAAATGTACAAAACAAATAACGAAATTGATGTACAGTGTATATGAACGGAGAT
>CAJDSM010050745.1:0-14907 GCA_903981925.1 Ostrea lurida | reverse complement strand
AGACATATTACCTGCCTGAGACAGGCAATATAGGTCACGTGATATAGCTGTGACGAAAACGTTGGTAAACGATCCAGCCATTTTGGACTCGCTTCGAACAACTCTTATGTAGTCTGAAGCAATCACACTGTTTGGAAAGAATGTATTATAAGGACAGATGAACACAAAGTTTGTAAACAGTGCAAATGGTGACAAAGAGATAGCAGACATACTCTGATAACAAAACATACGTAAAAGTTCATGACGTATGGATTTTGCTTTCTAACAACGTCATAATAACACTTCGATCATTTGTCCGTGACATGTACAACTGTGACGTACAAAGTTCAGATCGGTGATCAGTTACGTTATACACGTCACAGCTCAGATAATGAACCTAAACATCTGTATTAGAACAGATAGTGAGACTATGTGCAAACTTTTATTAAATTGATTTGAAGTATCAAGTGTCAAAATTGTTATTACAGCTCCAGGCAGGTAATATCGGCTGATAAAAGTTGTCTGTGTTTCATATTTTCCTCGCCTCGAAATTGATTCTGCACTGGGCGTATAATATCAATCTTTAGTGCCTTACCGAACGTGAAGTGAGGGTCGACACGAATAATCTTCAATTTTAGGCTAACCGAGCACGAATGGTTGCTACAGAAGCCCCAAGTTTCAATCCCAAAGTTTGCTTCATTGCTAAAAAGCGTGCTGAGTGCGTTGAAGTTGTGAATGTGCGCCTGCATGTCTCTGCATATATACATGTATGTAAGTATTATACCCCCCCCCCTCCATGGCTGGTTCAATTGAGTGCACTTTTTATGCAAATAGATCAAATTCTGATAGACAAGCGGGTGACCCCAAGCAGGGGTCGCCGGGCTAGCCCGGCTGGGTATAGCCGGTCGTGTTTATAGCATAGGCCAGGTTTAATAGCCCGGTCGTGTTTATAGCATGGCCAGGTTTATTTAGCCCGGTCGGGTTATAGGCCGGTCGGGTTGAGAGAGCTTTAGCCTAGTTTAGAGTGCAGGTTTTAGCACAGCGTGGAGCGTGAGCTACTGGTTATTGTGACGTCATTCGACTGGACTTAGAGAAGTGAAAAGCATTATATTAGCACATCCGCTGTTTGTCTATGCTATGACTACATATCTATCAATTGCCTTCATACCTTCATGGACTGCTGTTTGTTGTCATTTAACAGGCTACTTTTGCTGTGAGTTCAGGGAAAAACCGCCATTTTCAGAAAATCGCTGAAACGTCATGAGACTATGATATCACAATACACTGTGTTCCCAGTTTGCGATATCAGCCTCATAAATTGTATAGGGCCTAAATAATATTACGAAGGACTTATTTCCACTCTATTATAAAAGACAAAAATATACAGGGTGTGTTCTGAAGATTGGGAAATATATCTTTAACATTGCAATGGACCAGTCACTTTTGTAACTATGTACAGTCTAAGATCACATCCCCATGGAATGATTTCGATACTCAGGACAAACAACAGCAATCTTAGCACCGTGACCGTCTACTAAAAAACGTGTGAATGTGAATTTGGTACAGAAACTGTGATAAACAGACATCTGCTAAATAAGATTACCGTGTGACTGTGGATTTGTGGTTATAAAACTATTCTCTTCTGTGGCGAACCTGTTCTTAGACAACGCGGACTTGCTATTCTGAAGAACTTAAAATCACGACTTGTATACTGTGGACAGCATGATTGTGTTTCCTCAGACTAGAGCCCCGTGTGAAAACATGTGACTTGTGGTAAGGACATGCTAAAAAAATAAAGAGGAAACCCTGTGGACCAGTGTTGGGTTTTCTGATGTATGAAGCTAACCAGTATAGCTAAAATCTGTAGTACTAGTGCTTAAAATCCTGTTTAATAAAAACATAAAGTTAAACCCTGTGTTATTCTTACTAATCTTGGATTTTATGCACTGGATTTTATGCTTTGCATTCCGATACTTTAAAAGTGCTACATTTAAGTTATCGCCCTTGTGGAATGTAGACTTCCAACATTTACCTTGCATTTCATATTTTTATTCTGGTATAAACAATTATTTTCAATACAAGATATATTTTTATTTGTAGTTGAATTTAAAAATCTTCAATGGGTTCGGGTTTGGCAAACCACAAAATCAAAATAAAATTTTATCTTAAAACATGTATAGCATAAAAACTTATTAACATTTCGTATATAAGCATTTCACCGCTATTGTTAGGTAGCAAAAGCAAGGCATACAAGTGCTCAAATTGCATTTATAGATATCTAAGTGTGGTTCATAATGGTATATAGGCAATTGATAGATATGCAATCATTGCATAGAGGAACAGTGGATGTGCAAATTGATAGATATAGGCAATTGATAGATATGCAGTCATTGTATAGAGGAACAGTGGATGTGCTAATATAATGCTTTTCACTTCTCCAAGTCCAGCTGAATGACGTCACAATAACCAGTAGCTCACGCTCCACACTGTGCTAAAAGCTGCACTCTAAACTAGGCTAAAGCGCTCTCAAACCGGCCGGGCTATAAACCCGGCCCGCGTATAAACCCGACCGGGCTATAAATATGGCCGTGCTATAAACCTGACCGGGCTATAAACCCGGCCGGGCTAGCCCGGCGACCCCTGCTGGGGTCAAACCGCTTGACCAATCAGAATTGACCTCATTTGCATTAAAAGTGCACTCAGTTGAACCAGCCATGGAGGGGGGTTATACTACTTATGTATGTATGTTTGTTTGTATGTATGTGTGTATGTGAGTATATTTGTGTGTGTATGTATTTCATTTTGTCGCTATTTTGAACTGTAAGTGAAGATAGCAAAAAAATTGAATAATTTACCAGATTTATCTAAAAGTTGATTACATTACTCAGTTAGCCTAATCACTGTAATCAGCAATTTCTTTTACATGTATCTATGTAGCAACATTCCATCATCACCTGCATATGGCTTTATCTCTATTCTCTATCAACTGATTTGATACATATTAAGGCAGGCTACTGAGAAAAAAAATGCTGTTGCAGAAGTTTCATCAGTGATGTTTAGAGTCATTATTTTTTTTTCAAATTATACGGTCGATATAACGATGAAGTTTGCCAATTCAACCTGCCATTGGGTCCGGTGTTGTCTGACGAGTTTCATACCCATTATTATGCCATTCTTTAGACACTACTTTTGACTACGGATTACTCCGAACAAAATAGAGGTCTCACGATTGTGACCGGTCGACATGGGATTCTGTACCCCTGCAAGGTACATGCTCGCTGTCTTCATCTTTTCATTGACTTCAAACTGTTTATTTATTCACTGATGATAATTTTCCGGTCATGGATTTATTGTATGTATGTTTTTCAAAATGTCTACGAACCTTCTTCAAAATTTACTTAGATATGAATAGTTGGCATGTTGGTTCGATACTATTTAATGTAATTTTTCATACCGTCGCAGCACTTGTATTGACAATGTTGTCAAATGTTTCCTTAAGTCGCAAAACATTTGAGATACCTATTCCTTAAATTTTGACCAGTTTGATAGCGACTTTACCTATGTGAGATAGCTATGTGCGATGTCATCAATTGTGACGTCATATATTATCTGTGATTTATGTTACACGGTGAAGCTATTTGTTTTATATTGTTTCCTCTAAATTTTAATTTGATTTAGCTTTCTGGTGGATAGCTTTGATATTTTTATATGAACCATTTTCGGGTATCCTCTTTCTGTCTCTCTAATTAGTTTTTGCATTAAAATTCAAATAATGATATTGGTTTTTCCAAATCTTCTGAAATTTCCTGAATTTTCGCATTAAAAATTGAGTGAAATATGAAAAAAAAAATTCATCATTATTTATTATTTATTCATTACACCTCGGGAACAATATGTGCTGGCTAGGACTCGGCAAAAGCCTCGCCCTAGATTGCGAACCTTGTTCCCTCGGTGGAATTTTCCTATCCCACACTTTTACTAATGAAAGATCCTATTAATCTTTACCAGGAAATAATTTTGAAATAATTGTAAGTGTTTGGTGCCTTTTAAAATGATGTGCACGCCTATTACTTATCTGATATGAATATGCATGTTGATCACGTTTATTATAAACGTTTTCGAAAAACAAAAATAAAATATTTAATTATATATGTTTAATATATTAACATGGATTCAATCAAAGTGAAGGTTTAGAGTTAACTAACAATGCTTCGTACTGCTTACACAATTTTAGTGTTTTGCTTCAATTTGCATGTTAAGTTGATCCGCTCTAACGGAATTGGTTTCATGTAAGAAATTTGAAATTCATTTCGATATAACATCATCTACGCTCTCTTTACTGTATTTTTTTAACTTTGGCAATACATGTTTTATCACAATGTATTTTGTATTGACAAATACACTTTAATTTGCCTATGATTTGTATTATAGGAAGGAAGCTGGAATTCGTAAGTAATAAATTGATAGATGATTGGAAGAAGAGATAAAATTATGACTGGTTAAATAAGTGATTGACAGATGGATTAATAATTCGATCCCTCACAGTGATATATCATACTTACAATTTCTTTTAGAATGTTCACCTGGAAATACTGGAATGGACTGTAATCTCCCATGTCGATACCCCACCTTTGGAAAAGCTTGTCAAAGGGAATGCCATTGTAAAAAAGTGGACTGTGACAATGTCAAAGGATGTGCAGGTGACTTTTCTACCATATTGAATTTTGAAAGAAAAATAATTAAACTACAAATATACTTACTAAAATGATTTGTGACACGTCTTACCATAGAAAATTAACGAATCATATGCCAACTATTAACAAAAAAGTTAATGTTGCAGGGTTATAACGAATCTCGTTTAAAGTCATCATTTCGAAAATTCTACGGTCGCTATTATGACCTTGTTTGCGATTACAAAGTATCACTAAGTCATATGTTGACTGGTTTGTTTCATATCCTTTGTTAGACTGTCATTTTCCTACTATATTTGACTACGGGTAATCCCGTTTACTTTATTTCAACTAAGGGCTCACGGCGGGTGTGACCGGTCAGCAGAGGATGCTTACTCCTCCATGGCACCTGATCCTACCTTCGCTTTTGTCGAAGGTCCGTGTTGCCCTACACTCGATTTTGTATGTATATTGTGGACTATGATTACGTTGGACACGATGTTAACTTCGCCTTTTTGTATGTTACATAACTATACCATTTTTCTTGACAACCACGTCGAATGTTCGAGTCCACGCAGTTTGATTTCCTTTTTATTATTTTTCATATACTTAAGATACCAACTGTGCGGTTTGTTTTAAATGAATGAATGAGAGTACTTTGGCTTTCTCTGTTGTTGTTTTTTAATTATTTTTGAAATTGTTTTGGTACACAGTCCTTTAGTTGCACTGAAATATCTCACCATCACAAAGTTCAGACGTCAACACACCACTTCCTGTTCTTATTTTGAAACTTTCCTAGTTTGTACTTTCAGTGTGTAACATAAAGTATGATATTAATTACTAAACACATATGATCTTAAGATGCTGATATACATTTTGTATGATGTGTATCAGGGCAATAATTATGTATTTATAGTTTGTCCGATGGGTTATACTGGTCCCAGTTGTGATTTACCGTGTCCTTTTCCAAGTTATGGTTATGGTTGGCAGATGGAGTGCAATTGTGCAGAAGAATTTTGTAATCATAGACATGGATGCTCTGCAAGCGACATATTTGGCAAGTTATTTACACTTGCTATATGTAAGCACCGTTCCTTTCTATATATCTCATCATATACTTTTAGATACAATGTTGTTTAGTGATCTATTATGGAAAAATACATGATATGAATAGAAAACCCCTTTCGCCTCGCCCGATACGGGTTTTCTTTTCACACCAAGGATATTTTCGTATCAGTTCACTAACTAACCGTGTAACGAATTTATGACGTCGACGACCTCTACCTGTATGTATATATTGTTGATTTGCGTCGATGTCGTCTGCCTAAATCGCTTCAAAACCCTTTTCGCCTATGACAGGACGTGATACGGCTGTAGTTCAAACCCGACAATAAATTGATAGCTCAATGCGGATTTTTCTAGCTTGATACGTTTTTTTTTTCACGGCGTCATGTGATTAAGATCTGACCAATTAGATATCAACATTTTTTTCTGAGGCGTGATAAATATACTTGTCACAAACATTGGAGAGAACTGTAACCTCCCTTTTCGATATTCCAATTTCAATCAAGCTTGGCGAAGAAGTGGACTGTTACAGTGTCACATGATGTGCATTGTGATTACAATGCTATTACAAGAAAGCGAATATACTTAATAAAATCACTGTTAACACGTTCTTTCATGACAAACTGGGCTATCAAAGGTGTACAACTTAATACGAAATTATCCTGCAAATTTATAAAAGCATGGTTTCTGAACGTTGGATTATAATTGGAATTGTACATTTAGAAATTATACATTTATTCTGTTCCTTGCATTTATTCTATCAACGTTAAGTTCTGTTTTAAGTTAATGAATAATAGTATGTGCATTTAATGAATTCATGTTTCTATCTTTTGCATAATATTTTTGTCATATATATACATTCCTTTAGTGACACTGAAAATCACATTTACAAAGTTCAAACATATGCTTCCTGACCTTATTCAGATCTTTCCATGTAGTTTGTACTAACTGTGTGTAACACAGAGTACAGTATAAATTTATATCAATGTTGTCCTCAAGATGCAAATGTGTGCTTCGTATCTCATTCAAGAATTTTGTATTTATAGTCTGTCCAACTGGTTATACTGGTTATAGCTGTAAATTCCCGTGCCGTTTTCCAAGTTATGGTGATAGTTGTCAGATGAAGTGCAATTGTGCAGAGGAATATTGTAACCATGTACATGGATGCACAGCAAAGAACAAACTTGGCAAGCAATTTACTTTTATTTTCATTCCTAAATATTATTTATTTTCTTTTACACCGCTGAGGATGTAAAGGCAAATATTACGAACAGTGACCAATCTCGAAAATTCCAAACAAGAGTACAAAAACAAGACATTGGCAAACATTGAGGCCTGAACACACCAGATTTGGAATCAGGTGCCTAGGAGGAGTAAGCATCCCCGGTTGACCGTTCGCACCCCCATGAGCCCATTGTCTTGACTAGGTGTAAAGGCAAAGATAACGAACAGTGATCATCTCGTAGTCCTAAATATATACAACAGAGTTGGCATAACGGACCCCTGGACGCACCAGAGGTGGGATAGTGCCTAGGAGGAGTAAGCATTTCAGCTGGAACGGTTCCACAGGACGCTGTGAGCCCGTAGTCTTGATCAGGTAAACGGAACAGGTCCGTAGTCCATATCAGTGTGTGAAAAACGGCTTAACATGATTTGAAACACATCCGACAGATTTCGACTTATGATGGTCACTATTGGTAACTAAATTGTTATAACGACATAGAATTTACGAAACGGCTGCTTTAGACGTGCCTGTTGAAACCCTTGCAACACAACTTGTTCTGTAGTAGCTTGCCTCGATTTCCAAAAAAAACTAAAAAAAACTGATATATAGCAGAACAGTGTTGTATCTCTGACTAAGTTGCAGACATACTAACACCCTAATGCAGGTGATGATGGAATATGTACACAATATGGGAAGTTGAACAGAGCAATCCGTAGTAACAAATCGTGTATGAATTACAATTGCTATGAAAACATTAGACAGGGTCACTGGCGGGTGTGACGGCAGAAGGAATGCTTACTCCTCATGGCACTGATCCTACCTCGCTTTTGTCGGAGGTCGTGTTTGCCTACTCGAATTTTGCATTATGTTGTTTTTGGATTATGATTACGTTTGACACAATGTTAACGTTCGCCTTTTTGTACAGGATTAATTTAATGGTAGACATACTCGGCAAACAAAATCGTTATGTCGATATGATTTTTAAAATGCTGCTTTTAACATGAAACCCTGCAACAATAATTGTTTTTTGGTAAGAGATGTAAACGGAATATTCCGTAGTCACATTTGAAAACAAATCAAAGAAAAGCCTGCAGTGGTAATAAAGCACACCGGATAAAAAGTCGAATTTGCAAACGAGATCATTATAATTGCCATACAATTATCAAATGGGTTTGAGGTCGTTTGACCGTTAGACAATTTCTTGTATCAAACTCGTGTTATAGTCAGTCTTATCTCTCTCAACATTTCCTTAATCTAACACAGGGACAAGCAGGTTTTAATCTTTTTCACACCACTCTACTTGGGGAGTTTGCACCGATAGGCAAGTGGATAAACAAACGCATGTAGATGACTATTAAGTTAATCTGGGATAGACGGTTAAACTATAAAACTATTTCTTGGGGCTAATTTGGAATTGGATCGAACTCTTGTTAAACATGCACACGCAAGAAAGAAACCAACTTTGGGGTGTTGGATTGGTTTCATGACTAGAGGAAATCATATAGGCACTCCGCAGTAAACCCACAAAACAGCATAAGAAACTGCTAATCTCTAATGCAATTAGCTTTTGTAACACTATCTTGGGATTGGATAATCGCACTGTGATTTGAGATGGGTTAAATGAAGCGTTCTGATGATGGGAAAGACCTTTTTCGATGTTGTGACGTCATAATGCGTGACGCAAAAACATAACAAGATGGAAGTAAACTTTCGATTGTTGACACCATAATGCCGTTGACGCAAAAAAATACTAAGCAAGCATAGGATCAAACTTGGTGCATCAAACTAAAATTGCAAAACAAAATTGCTAAACATAAATAGCGATAAATTGCATTAAAAATGGGAAACTTATACTTAGCCCTCTCTCAAAAATTTCGACTTTTGAAATTTGCTCGACCGTAATGCTGATTTTACACGGTTGTCAATACATCCGATTTAATCTCCTTTCGGCTCCGGCCTTACGCGTCGCTACGTAATAGAGCTCAGGTTTGCACCGTTAGAAGCTCAGCTATTAAACGCGCATAATTCACTACAATGAAGAAGGATAGTTATTTCCCTTATCCAATTTTCCCCAATTATGAATTTTCAAGACTAATTGTAAATCTTGTGAAAGTATCAAAATTAAACAATACAGTTAAATAAATCAGGATCTACATAATCGCCTGTAAAGATTGAAAATCTTGTAGCATCAAATTATCTACAAAAACCACACACTCTTTGCTTCAATCAACACTGCAATGTGTTACATCTACAGCTTGTCTGACCTATTCACATGTTTCTTTATCGGCATTCAGGTGACGTCCAACACGAACAGGTACAAATAATACGACCCACAGTGTCCTTCACCAGGTCTGTGCACATCTCATTCACAGTCCTTCACACCATTGTCATCTACAATTAACATGCAGAGTTTTTTTTACTCTGATATAATTAATCCTCAGCTAAACGCAACTGTGCACATTGCTGTCTTGGGATCTCATGGCTCGTACAAACTTTAAATCTAAAAAGCTAATCAACTCATAATTAGATTTATAAATCAGACAATATCTTTTTCATTCTGGGGTGCCTGATTACAGATATCGCTTTTGATTCACGAATTTTTTGTTTTTGCTAAGAACTTAACTGCCCCTGAAATACTGAATTCAATTAACATAGTGATGCATTTTAATGAGTGCATGAAAGTTCTGTTGTAGTCAAAAGGAAAATCTTCAAAAAACGATGAAGGAAACTGGCTTGAAAAGAATGAAACAATGGTGAAAAAAATTTGGCATGTCCTCGTAATATTTGGCCAAAGAATCAAATATCGATTTAACTACCTAGTCTTAGTATAGAAACAAATACTTTAGTTTAGTTTAAGTTAGGCCCATAAAATTTCGCAATCATTTTCAAAAATTTATCAATTAAAAGTAGAACTGACTACAAAGGAGCAATGGACACATTTTTGAAGTTAACATTTTCAAATTCCTTTTCAATAGAGAGGTTGACATTTTTAACGTGTACGTGTATTAGCGGGACACGAAATTTAACTCGCTATATACGTCATCATTTTGGCGATGACAAGGTTTCTAAACTTCATAACTTGAGAGCGGGCATCTTACACGTATCAAATCATTGCAGCTTTTACGATCCCAACCAGACTATCTTATTTGTTTGTAAAATATCCAATGTTACTTTAATCCCTCGTATGGTTCTGCATTGGAAATAAACCAATCAATCGAACGAGAATTTACACATCAATAAATCCGAAAACGTGATGTCACAATACGCGCATGAAACAAACAACATAAGCACGGAACTATTAAAATTTTTGAAATTGGTCATACAGTAAACAAACCTGGAATTAATAAAGAATTTAAACATTCTTTTGAAAATTTATCGATGGTAAACCTGGACATTTTGGCTCACAAACTTACCATAAAAGTGCTTCGCACTTTTATTCAAGTTTGGGGTAAAAAATGTCCAGACGTTCACGTACGATAAATGTCTTCAAAAAGAATGTTTATCCTATAATAAAATTTTGCCTTTAGACATTATATAGGATTTTCTATTTTCCAATTATACACGCAGTTTAACGTTTTATTTCATTTAATCTTGAAGTCAAGCTGATGTTTTTCAAGATATGGCAATAGTTGGACACGGGAGTTTTATTTTAACGTCATGAGATCATCTAACACGACAAATACAAAAACGGGTACGTGAACGTGCAGCACTGCATACGACAGTACAACGTTTGAAATCTCAACCTCTCTATATGCAACGAAAAGCATGTTCCTATACAAAATCACAAATCGAAAGAAGAGTCTGAGTGAGAGTTGAAGGATGGTTCTTACTGATACAGGTTGGGCAGTGTAATCGCAAAGCTTCGGTCATCCTGACAAGTGATATGGTGGGGGAAGTGCTTGATTTTGTATCCAGTAAGTCACATAATAACAGTCACGTCTACCCAAAGAGCGCTCCAAAGACTGTGAAGACACTCGGCCATATCAGAAGACTTATCTGACACAGACATAGTGACATTTGGACTTTCTGCAAGCAATATTGACACGGATTAATAAAACGAGCTGTTCCCAAAATCTTTTTATAAAATCAGATGATCTTAACTCCATTTTCTTGTTGTAAATAAATGAGAATTTGTTTCAATGAAACATGCATTTAGTTGTTGGTAGATTTCATGTGTCGATCCCACCAAAGTGTATTGTCTTACACTTGTATACACTGTGGTGAATGTCAATGTGTAAAACTATAGTGTCCTTGACTTGTAACACTGCCGGTAGCCATGTCAATTGTATAAAATGTACTACGTCTTTACTTGCTTACACTGTGGGTAGAATGTCACATGATACAATGTATGTCTTACTTGTATCACTTGCGGTAGCAATTCATGTGATACAACAGTATGTCTTACTTGTACCCACACCTTGTTGGATAAGAAGTGATCAATGTGTAAATTTTAAAATATCCTTACTTCGTACTACTGGTGGGGCTGAAGCAGGTCCCACTGGCCTAACGACTGACAGAATAAGACTTGGTGCCCCAACAACATACAACTGGTAATCCGGCATCACACGTGTAAATAAGCAATAGCAGCCATACTGGGTTGATTAACTATGGATCAACTGACCATTACTGCACAGATGTAGGAGTCGGGCAAGCTTCAGCTGGAAACTTAAATGAAATGATATGACCAGTGTCCTTCCAACAAATATTAGATCACCAATTTCGAAATTCTCTGCTAAACACAAACAGTGAGCTGTTTGAAAATACTTCACTAATCTTATTTAGTGAAAGTTTCCTGAGTGCAATAAAAAATCATCGAAAATTCCGTGAATTTTACTGCCATTGCCTGCCGAAAGCACCACAAATTCAAATATTCCGACCAATTACAGTGAGTTTACACCAAATGTATTTGGTACCAGCAGACTAAAACAAGGATATTCGGAGTGATGGCTACCTGCTCACTGAGGATATTCCTCGCTAGAGGGTAGACTAAGCTACACATTCAAAGAGTACACAGCCTCTTGCTACCTAGAGAATGTGTTCACTCTTTGCTAAGGTTGATCCATAGAACCAGTAAGAGGTTAACATGCAAAAGGATGGGAATTTCGAGGTAGAGTGCAACGTACTGGGGCGTGCTAAATGAAGTAATATACCGAAATATCAAGTGGATGTGATCAAGTTTTAGAGACAGTGTGATGAAAATATTTTTGATTCGGCAAATGGAATATTGATGAACGTTGGTTAACAGGTAAAGTGAAGAATGACAAGGCTGAAGTTCGGTAAGCGGGGGTATGGAACCCTAAGATGAAGTAACGATAAAAGCTATCAGTGGGCTGTGATACACTAGTAAATTGCAGAGAAAAAAATCGACAACACAATATATGATTTCCACAATACGATCTTCAAGACATATGAACAAATGGCATACAGGAAGTTGGCATGTGTAAGGCCTGAATTGGTAAGGCGCGCGGTTGACCGCAAGACTGAAGTCATACACAATGATCAAAGTTGGCTGTGATATGAGTTTCAGAGAAAAAGTGCACGAAAATCATTTATTCACATTAAGACTCCCATTTTAAAGAAGTCGTTGAACAGCGAAGTTTTGACATGCGAATGGTGTCTGAAATTCTGTAGCGCGGTATGGAACCCTAGATGAAGTCATACACCAAATATCAATTGGCTGTGATATGCAGTTCAGAGAAACAGTGCGATGAAATTTGTTTCGGACGACGACGGATAGTAGATAAAACAGTATACCCCCCTCCCTTCGGAGCGGGGGTATAAAAAAATATGTTGCTTTGACTAAATACTCAATGAGTTGATAAACCATAGAAATGATGATTGATGAAAAAAATTTAACAAAATAACCTTACATAGACATGTGCCTCTGTTTGAAACCATCGTCACTAAGATTGACAGGTGAACATTGGCATCACCCTGCAGAGTGAATTTTCTGGGAAACAACGTGAGGCTCACAAAGGAACCAACACTACCACCCACCTGGAGTGGGAGATGTAACCATTGTCAAATAGCGTTAGGCTTCACAATAATGCTACAAAAGTAGGAACCAATCCAGATTCGGTCAAACTACACAAATACCTGTTTTCTAAGCATAACCCAATAGTCAACCTCGACCCTTTAAGCACACTGTAGTTTTCTAACCTGGAAAAGTGAAACATACCAAATAATTTAATTATTTCCGCAAGTGAGCAGTTGTATCGAAGCTCTTGTTTAACCCAAATATATATAGTAATATTCTAAATAATGTTTAAAATCATACACACCTTGATCTTTTTTTTTTGAGGGGGGGGGGGGGGTGTGTTGTGTGATAGATGGAATATCAGTTATAAAAAAGGGAAAAATGGTCAAAACACTTGTCTGAGTCCATATCTCCTCAAAAATCACCTCCCTCATTCCAGGGATCAAGACTCCGCAAGAGGAGGCAAATTGTAACAATTAGCCCTATAAGACCTACTCTAGCCTTAGAAGTCCATGAAGTAAACTCCTACCATATCTCTCTCAACAAGGACGTTTCCCTGTTTTCTAACCGGCTTGTCTGTTTCTTCCTATTGTGTAGCTTTCCTCATCCTTTTGGCATAGGGTGTGTATGTCTCTCATTATCGATACACCGAGGTTGTTCTGCGTATGATTCAGTTTGTTGATCGAGCCAAGCCTCTTCAGACAAGTTGTTGTTGCGGGGTTTCAAACAGTCACGTTTAAAGGCGGTTTCGTAATTCTATGGTCGTTTATAAAATTTAGTTTAACCAAATTTAGACTATCAATTGAGTCAAATGCTGTCTGATGTGTTTTCATAATCATTGTTAAGTACCGTTTTTTCCCACACACTGCTTTGACTAGGACTGTTCCGTCTACCTGATCAAGACTACGGGCTTCACGCGGGTGTGACCGGTAACAGGGATGCTTACTCCTCTAGGCACTGATCCACCTCTGGTGCGTCAGGGGTCGTTATGCAACTTTGTTTTTGTATTTTATTAGGATTCGAGATTGATCCTGTTGTATCTTTGGGCCTTCTTACCCTATCAGATGGGCTCATGGGGTCGACGGTCACCGGGGATGCTACTCCTCCTAGGGCAGCTGATTCCAAATCTGGGGTGTGTTCCGGGTGGGTGGGGCTCATCGTCCTTCGGACCCACCACAAATGATAAAAAAATATAGAATAATATTATTGGTGTACAACAAAAAACTTGCTATAGATTAAATAATACGAGATTGGGTATTCATTGTTCGTAAAATTTTGCCTTTACATTCTCAGCGGTGTAAAAAATATAATATTAGGAATGGACATAAAGACGTAATTGCTTGCAAGTTGTTCTTTTCTGTGCATACCTGTACATGTTAACAATATCCTCTGGCACATTGCCTTCATTCTGACAACTATCACATAACTTGGAACGGCACGGGAATTTACGCTTACTAACCAGTATACAGTTTGCGACTATAATCACAATTCTTGAATGAGATACGAAGCACATTTTTGCATCTTAGGGACAACATTGATATAAATTTATACTGTATCGTGTTTACACACAGTAGTAAAAACTAAACCTCATGGAAGATCTGCATAAGTAGGAGCATATGTTGAATTTGTAAAATGTGTTTTCAGTGTATAAAGGAATGTTTTATATGAAAATATTATGCAAAGATAGAACATGATTCATTAATGAACATACTATTATTCATTAACTTAAAACAGAACGCGCGCATTAAGTTGATAGATAATGCAAGACCGATATGTATAATTTTCCTTAAATTGTCAATTCCAATTATAAATCCAACGTTCAGAAACCATGCTTTTTATAAATATTGCAGGATAATTTCGATATTAAGTTTACACTTTGATAGCCCAGTTTGTCATGAAAGAACGTGTTTAACGTGGATTTTATTTAGTTATATTTCGCATTTCCCTTGTAATAGCATAAATTGTAATCACAAACTGCAACATCAGTTGAC
>CAJDSM010050734.1:0-11125 GCA_903981925.1 Ostrea lurida | reverse complement strand
ACTTTTAAACCACGTGACCATTACTTTGAAACTTGGATGTGGCATTTATTAGATACATATCAGCTGCGTTTTAATATATTCTTTGGGTATATACACTTCTTAAAGTGGTAAAAAGAAACCGATGTGTTCACTGTTTGTGTGTGTGTCAGTGCTGCAAATTGAATGCATATTGAACACTTGCATACTTTCATCAAATGCTACATTGATACACGAAAAGCAATTCCAAAGGCTTCACCTATGTTAAATCGTTTCCCGTAGTCTACTGTGTTAAAATGATGTACTGGAGATTTTTACATTGGGTTTCAGTCATGACAATTTTTTTTTTCAATTTTTTTTATATACTAAACAAAATAGTATCCAAATTTCCTTCAAAAGAAAAAAACAGTCATCAAAATTACAAATTCTAGTCCTATAGCTCCATTAACAGTAGGTTGCTATGAATAATGAAAGCATGCATGAAAGCTGTGCAGTATATGTCAAAGTCACCTTCTGAAGGACTTTTCCAGACGTTCGTTTTCCACTTGGTAGAACCGGACGTCCTTTAGGACCCCGAGAATGATGGCCTCAAAGTTCTGCAGCAGTTCTGAGTGGTCGGAGGCATGTAGCTGTTGGTATAGTTCGCAAACCTGCTCTTGGCTGAAAAAAAAATCGGATTGAGTTGTATTTTTGTGAATCGGGGATCTCCCTAGTTTTAAGGGTACAAGTTTAAAGTTTGAAAAGTCTACAATCGTCATTAATAAATGACAATTTTTCAACCAACATTATGTATTCTGTTGTTAATTACTACCAAGAAAAATAACAAAGCTACGGGACAGAGAAAACCGGTTTCTTGTATGTTTATAAAAATGGAGAGCATAAGCAATATTTGGTACATGTTTCAGTTTTCATTTGCAGTCTACATACTTCTAGATAATGCTCGTACCATTTGATGTAACTACTGGGTATCATATTGGAAAACACATCGAATACATGTGTATACTACTTCATAATTTGAAATACACCCGGGCCATTCTGATCAATATACTTCATAAATAAAAGTACAGTATTTGCTTCAATAACAATAACACAGTGTACCAGACGACATTTGTCCTAACCTGCTCCCGTATCCGTTTCGTTGCTACCTTAATCGCATTAAAGAAGTGAATTCAAGGTTCACGTAACCTTATTCCTCAGTGACTCTTGTTGGTGTATTAATGCGATTTAACGCTTTATAATCTCGGTACAATAAACTAATATATCGCTGTATGACCTCCTTAAAATAAAAATTCATAAATTACAGAGAATGCATTGTTGTTAATGGTTTCAATAGGACTATCACTGCACGCCACAATATTTACGACAAATTTTGTAATTATTTGTATACATGTATCTCTCTATCTTTATGATACATCAAATGTGTCCTGTATAATTAAAATAAGATTCCGTGCAAGATACTAGCTTCCTTTACAAATAAATCACAGACACTGGTGTTTTTTATCAATTAAGCCATATCACTGTCCACTACTGAATTCAGATTTAAAAAGACATCCGAAAAATATCTATCTGAACAATGAAACCAACCATTCAGTGGATAAAACATTAAAATCCGAAGCAAGGTTCTTAAAAGGATGTTTTGATTTCCCAGGCAAATCTGCCTTTCGGCGAATAGGCGTACTGTTTAGGTGGGGAGATTCACACATTAAGTCACTCCTATTGATAATTCCATCTCCGTCCGTGTCCACTGCGGCAAATATTATGTCCAGCTCCTCACTGGACAGGTTCATTTTCTCTGCGATATCGTGGAAAGATTCCCGGGTATATGATTCATTGCAGTCCAATCCGTATGCCGTAACTTCACGAGACATTTGGAGCATTATGGTCAAACTATTTAAATCAGTATAATTCTCTTAATCATTGACTCATTAAAGACCAAATGCCTTCAAAGACATTTTAAATCCACAGTCCCTTTTGACAGTCTATGAAAACATTGTGGTCAAATATCTGCACATTCAACTGCTTTCCAACAATTCCATTCTATGAATAAATCTATTATATCGTTGCTCCGGTGTTCAAAAGTGGTAAGCTTATCCTTATCTAGTTCCACAAGACCATTATTAGTTCATTAAAGATCATCGGAGTCGACGGTCAGATCAGTGATTGTTGACATGATAGGTAAAATACCGCACCGTCATCCGGGTTATCCACCACTGTCCATCTTTAAGTGCTCTTCCGGATGAAACTTGCACGAGAGTTGGCCGTCTTGGGATCTTTATGATGATAAACAATCGTTTTAACCTGTCGAACTATTTACTATGTGGGAGTTTTAACTCTGCCACGTATGTAGATATTAAAATCCTGAACTGAAATTTTCACCAGGTAAGAAAGATAGGAAACACCACACTTCGTCATGAAATAATCATCTGCATGCTTCGCTAGATTTCTTGCTATTTTGCCTCTGTGTCTACTTGTTTACGGTTACAGACCACTAATTAGGATAAATGACCTAAGTACTGCTCCATTGACGGGTGGAATCTGGTGACAGACTTGTCATTGGTCGAGTACGAACACTCGTAAAACCTGCAAATATAGATGTTAATCTCTGCGCGCACGGGGTACTACGGTTTAGTCTTGCGAAATGACTCAAATCTGGATAGCACATTGTAACATGCTCCGGGGTTCTTACAGTTTGAACATTCGGAAAAGTCAGATTGAAGAAATCAAGACAGATCCAATGCATTATTTTTTTAAAGTCGACAATTGTGATATTCATCCGCTAATATTGTGTGTAAAGATCGGCCTTTGTGTGTGGCTGGGCTTAGATAAACATGTGTCACCGCAAATCTTTCTTGAGCTNATATTGTGTGTAAAGATCGGCCTTTGTGTGTAGCCGGGCTTAGATAAACATGTGTCACCGCAAATCCTTCTTGAGCGCTTTACGAAATTTAAAAAGTTGACAAAACTTATTTTAAAAGTTTCGCGACATAATTCGTAGTTCTGATCCAGTCAATTAGGATTTACCCTAGGTTATTTTAAATGGTGCTTACGATCATTACTTAAACTCCTTCAACAAATAGAGTAAGTTTGGACTTGTACATGATAATTTAATTTTTATGGGAAATATAAATAATTTTCAAGCTCCTTTAATTTCTGTTCTGTGAATGTCAGCAAAATATTGACATTTATACAATGTAACAAGTGGAATACTGACCCCTGTGGTTCTATTTGTAGTCCGTTTTAATTGGTAATTCTATTGTATGTACTCATGCGCGAGATCATGTTCTAATCATAGGTCTTATTTCTCCCTCCGGGTGCGTTCCGTTACGACAGACAGTCTTCTTCAAGTTTACGATTACTTAACCGTTTTTTCTGTCCCCATTGTTCTAGTATTGTACGATTTGCATCAACAGTCCTGCCAGAAGAGGCTATGTAACGCCAATCGCAAATCTTATTGCGATTGTTTTCTCCTAGTCAAATTACATGTACCCAGTGACCATATGCATTGTGTTTTTTATATCAAACTTTCTTGATTTTTACATTGTTGACTAGAAGCTCTGTTGTTTCATATTGCATAATAGACGGCCTATCGTATTCTATGGAACGGTGAGTCTGTCTGCAAAATATTGAATGGTTTTAATGCAAACAAGGCATGGTGTGTTGTTTCTGTTTCCATGAGAATTAGCGCTATTACATACGTTTATATGTTTTTAATGCAACAAGGCTTGGAACTGTTTTATTTTGTACATATTCTTTTTGGTCATTTAAAATATTAAATAAATGACCATATTTAATGTTTATGGAAGACTTGCTTATTTTTTTGGAGAGGCGACAGGCTAAAAAAGAATTTCATGGACAATTCAAAGAGAGAGTAAAATGTATAACGATTCTGTTTGAGTGCACACCACACTCCGTAACACCATCGAATCTTTTATCTTAATTCAAAAGAATATCTTCACACTATACTCACACGCGCGGATAAACAAAATTAAATCAAAGTTAATTCAAAATGCTCTCGTTAAAGGAGTAGCAATAATGGGTGCATCTATACTGAATGGCAGAGTAGCTATAACCATTTGTAATTAATTCGGGTGCCACTGGGAATAGAACATAATGCTATTTATTTGTTTTGCCGTAAAATTTTTTGCTGAATGGCAATGCTATGCATAAATCACCCCATGTATTTCGGCGAAGTAAACATTATTACGGACAAGATCATTTTAAGATGGTTACCTCTTGTTGATCATATATAGGGAAAATGAGACACTGGCAATTTATATCTAGTGTCTTCGAGTAGTATTTCCCCACCTTCCATGTCTTAAAACATGTATGCTGAATAGCAAACTCAGATTCCTTTCAACACTTTCGGTATTCAATAAAGGACAATTACTTCCTGAGAAAGAGATTTAAAGTCAGAATTTGATTTACTGACGGACATGATGTAACAGAAGTTAATAAAATTGTTCAGTAGCTTATGTATTTCAATCTGTAGCTAGTATATTTGGCTATTAATTATTCATAAGTGGCTGGAGTAAGGGGGTAATAATTCCCAAGAAAAAGTCGAATCAGAAGTTTATTTGCCGAATTTGGAAGAACTAGGCAAATCCCTACACAGGAGGTGGGTCTGTCACCTAGTTTATTTTAACCTTGACCACATCAGCTCCTTACACTGAAAATTTTTACTTCTTATCTTCAACGCCGAGGGTTCAAGCAGGAGCTTGCGAGTGTCTTGTTCGTGACAGATTAGATATGAATAAAAAATTGTTATTGGTAAAACCACTTCCCACATAGAGCTCATTATCGTGCAGGGAATATAATAATAGTTTTTTGATATAATGCCCATATTCAATTAACGTCCGCATTCAATTAATGTGTCTTTAATCTCTAATAATTGAATAGATGATTATCAATAATTTAATACATCGAGAACATAAGGACAAATGTTTCTCAATTGTTACATGCTTAGTATATTTCAAAGTAGTACAATGCGCTTACACCAACACCTGACTTCTTCACCATAATTAGCATAACTCACTCTTGGAATAAGTGTTGAGTACATTTACTATTCAAATTTATACCAGATAGGGATTCGACTGTGTTCATTTAAGTCGTTGATTAGTTGGTCTGATTCCTTACCTCCTTGAATTTGTTGGCTAGTAATATTTACTGGATTACTATTATTCTATCTATTATTCATCTCCCTTGGTTTGGCAGTAAAGGCAAGGAAACAGCAAAGTTTCAGAATGACAGGAAATGATTCTTTGTCGGCGTAAAAGTAGACAACCGAAATAATGGCTCGACACTTATATTGGTATCCCGCTTAAAGTCATTGGGCAGGAATTAATTGACCGTCTATACTATCAAATGTATTAGTAGCTGATTTCTTAGGCGGTGATATCTGAAATTCCGGTGCATATCTGACTCTCCTGTGTAATCTCGATTAATAGATCATTTTATTCTGTATACAACTTTAACGCGATACTTTGCACTAGATTATGATCTCCACTGTTCGTTGTGATAACAGCCAGAATATCGATTAGGTGCCTTTGTTGATATTCACTGATCAAAAAAACCACACAACAACATCTTTGTATCCCACTTTTTGTTTAAATAGCTAGGGGTCCGCGTTTTGTTCCATATCACATCAATACACATTTATATCTCAAAGTAGGTTATGATGTTCAGCTTGGGATCTGATATCACGTACTATTCATAGCTTATATACGTATTTATCCAATGATCAGGGGGACAATTTGGTTATTGGTCTTGACACTTTTATCTATAAGTGAACGTTTAAATTTATGTTTCTGATTATTTTTTAGCTTCATTTAAAACTAGTTTTTTTATACTAATTCTAAAGTTCGTCTGGTCCGCACATAAACAATTTTTATAACATATTCATCACTAGTTACATTCCTCCTTCCACAGCGAGTGATTACTATACACGTATATCCGTCTCAATATATTGAGTAACATATTCTGATTAACGGCATAATACAATTTTAAATATTCAACCAGTCTATGAGGAAGGATTGTAGACTCAATATCGCATAACTAAGGAGGTTTTCTAGATGTTAAAATCTTTGTTAGCTCGGTGACTGCATTTCCTACATATTTTGGGTAAACCCTCGTTTATCCAGCATCTGACTTAATAAATTGTTATATGATAAAGCACAGAAAAAACCTAAATAGCTTTTGTACCTCCCTTCTTAAGTACAACTCAATTGTTCATATCAAATTTCCTGTTATTAGATCTATTAAGATATCAAATAGATTGTGTCATAGGCATTGGTTGTTAACAGAATTATATATAGCATGGTCTGCAAGTTCCGATCTACCTCCTTTCCGTGCTAAAGGACATGGTAAATTTATCGTTTTTACTAGTTATTACTCCATTTATTGTAATCATCATGAGATTTACTTTCGTCTTTCTCTCTGCGCAATTCAACTCCTCTACTATATTTATAATTTTTTAAAGTATGTCTGACTATTGATATCTGCTGTTAAATACCATCACCGGAAATCTATTTCATTAACTTATCCGCGACCAATATTTCTTCTTTAGATAGCGTATTTACCTCTCTCACCAATTCTCTGTATATTTTTGCACATATAATAATCTACCTCTAATCACTCTCTGCTTTTTTACTCTCGCAATTAGTGGATTGTCTACATTACCTGAGTGATTTTCCGACGCTATGTCTTGTACTCTACTCAGTGCACACCCTCCGATAGTTGATTATAGGGAGTAGTGCTCAGGGAAACTATATTGAATCACGTTTGCTTGCTCAAAATCGATTCAATATACTTTTGCCTTCATTGTAGTATCACTCAGATATAGGAAAATTTTTAGCTAGTAGATGACAATGCAGAAAAGAAACTTTTCCTAGCATTATTTTCGTTGCAATGTACATTGTACATATGCCAAAGTATTTTCCGCCCATATATCGTTCAAATAGGCGAATGTTACATAGATCGCGGTGAATCATTAGTGGAATACAACACTACAAGAGAACATTTCAAAATTTATACTTCTATTATTTACACATTATTATATTTCATTTCTAGTTCAAGTTTATATACTCTTTTCTTAAGTGTCACTGATATAGGTCACTTCCTATCATAAAAACATCGGTGACCGGGAAAATTGCGGGAACTTGTAGAGCGTTCAGATAAGAGGGCGTATCACACAATATTGTAATCACAATGCGTGAATCTTGGCTGTAGATCACGTGGTAGAGTCGTATCTCAAACGTGAGATAGTCCGTCTGTAAATCATTATCAGTTCGGAGTCCCCCTAAGCCAGGATATATGGGATAGCTTTTCTTCTGTGGCTTGCGATGAAGAAAGATCATTTAGAGACATAACTGAACTAGGTAGTCTTATACGGTTTATCTAAGATATCCTGGAGAACGATTCTGCGCTCGCAATTAACAGGGCTTGAATGCACTAATAAAATGGATAAAAATCTCAAATGGACCATATAGAGTTGCATTTCCAACATGAATTAACATCGAAATCTTAAAATGGTCATGTTTCTTATTCAATTCGTAACTAGTATATAATCATTAAGTAGCAGAAAACTTATTATAAATTATAATTCAACCATATCCAATTAACCACTGATATAGAGTTATTATGAGCCATGTTTAATGAACACAATATGATTAGGCACCTGTAACACCAAACTATAATTTGAACCCATGGGGAAATTAAATTTATGAAACTTCGGTATATGTCGACTGAACTTGTTCAAATCTTTAAAATCTAAGATTCCTACACTACTGTGATAATAATTGTAAAGCAAACTTTTCAGAAGCTGTGAAATGTTTGCAAACTTACAAAAAATAAATTGCGTTTTAGCTCACCATGAAACGCCCTTCAAGTCCTCATCCAGGGAATCCGACAAAAATCATCCAACTGCGCCGATCGTCCACCGAACAATTCCTGTGTCGTCCGTTCTCGGAATTCTTGCCTAATAACCGTACGTTGACCTTCTTTTGCATTGTTGGTATATTTCTTAGTTAAAACCCCTTCGAAATTCATTACGGCTAATATGTCCATCTATGATGCTGTTGTCCAATCGCAGAAATGATTTCATGCAAATCATCTCCAGCCGGTAATTTTCTTTTGCAAAATTCTCCGGCAAGTTTTCCCTCCGTCAACTATCAGCCAGAACAAATCCATTAAATCACATATTTGAAATAAAGTTGGTCTGGCAGCATCAGGTCTTGGTCTCATCGAACGTCCACACCCAAAATTACGTCAGGTATGCCAGTGCATTACTATATTTTTAAGTGTCTGCTAATGAATAAGTATTTCAATAAATTCTGTATTTACAATGGTTTTTATGGATTATTTGATATATTATCTCTATTGAATATTTGCTACGTCTGCCAACCCTTAATCTTACTTTGTTCATTAAACTTTTCATATTGGATTTAGAGAAACATTCTTCATTACTCATACATCAGGTGATTATGTTCTCAATATTTCGCAATACGCAAGAGCTTGCTGTCTAGATATTAAAAATTATAGTTTTTGGAAATAGCCCGGTAGAAGGCAGGCTACTTACAACAAGTTATTGTTGGCAGTCAGGCAGTCTCAACAGTCATGACAGACTGTATCTTAAAGTAAGCTTTCGCAAATTCACTAGTTCTTAATATTACGTCTAAGTTAACTCCGACGCCAAAGTTATAAAAATCAAGCGTCCTTAATTCGTACTTATTCTATTTTTGTCTTATTTAATTGTAATCAGTCAGCACACCATTCGAAATGCAGAAAACTCAACTGGATCCCAGATACATTTTTTCGTATTTAAAATTGGTACACCAGGTGTGAGGTCTTGTGTCTAGACATGAAGTCCGCATTAATAAAATGTTGGCGGATCCGGAATATCCCGAGTCATGGCGCAGGTATAAGAAAATCTTTATGTGCTCTATTGCGTCCATGACAACCTTGCCGAATTGGTGGTCACTTTATCGTTGTTCTGAAAGTTGTCTTCATGACCCATTGTATTACGAACGTTTATTTGTACACATGAATTTTGACTGTCAGATTAACTACGCGCGTTTAACCTGAATCAAGAATAAAAAGGTTTATGACTGGGTGTGACCGTTCGACAGGGGATGCTTACTACCTCCTTGGCACCCGCCTTTAAAGTGATCACACCGTCTGGTGTATCACAGGTGATCCGTGTCTTTCCCTAGACTCTTGTTTCGTATATCTGTTTTGAGACTTACATTAGGTTGATCCCTGTTCCTTATTCCTTTTTTGTTACCATTACGCGATCGATCCTTGGCGGGAAAATGTCGAACTCATGGAGACCCAACCAGACAAATTATAATCGGACCTTTCATAGCATTTAATTTGAAAAAAAAGCAAACCACGTTAAGCGTTAACGTATTCTTAATCTATGTACATCTTAAATATTTTTCACCGTAAAACTTTACAAAACCATAAATACCTACTCTTATTCTGTGTTCCGTAATCCACACGATTGTTCTCACTTAATCTAAACAAGAACATGTAATGGTTCGAGTGCAACGGGTATCGTATCATTTTTTATTAGAAGCATTTAAATTTGCTTCTCTTTTTTACTTTAAATTGTTTTGAAACCGGCAAATACTCAGAAATATCTAGACTGAGAACTGGACCAATCAATGTAATGAAACATGTAAGATTGTTACTCTAGTTGAAAAAGGTTGATATCAAATTGTATATTACAGCTTAGCGGTGGATAAAGAAATAGCATACCTAGCTAGTGACTGCTTGTATTATAAAATATGGAAACTGGACTATTTTCAAATAACCTGAAATGATAAATTGATAGTTGGCATGTTTTTGTACACCTGCATTGCGTGAGTGGTGTCGAGAAGCCAGACTCGTGATTTTTTCCCGCGGAGAGAGTCCAAAGATAACATTTTTCTGGTATTGTTTAGTACCTAAATTTGAGAAATTTTTTACAAAATTTTTGTGATTTGGTCTTGTACGCTGTTATGAGTGCTGATGTTGTAAACACAAATGAAAGATAGTAAGTGCAATCTGGTATATACAATACAGGCTACGTTAAAAAAGCGGAAGAGGGTAAAGTTACGAAATAAGACAGAAAAACTTGAGTCGGGTGAAAGTGTTAATAAGCTACAGGTGACATCAGGACCGCAGCTTTTTACAGCCCGATCCCTAGGATATGCACTATCAAGTATGAGCGATGGTAACTTATAGAAGTCATGTACCTATAGAGACATGAAGGGTGGCAAAAACTATTTCCACGAAATGCACGATTAGGAAAATTTAAGATCTATAACAAAGAATTTGAAATGGGGACGAATATCATATTACTTTTACATGTGAACTACAGATTATTATTTCAACCTGCAAGAGAAAATATTTACCTGCCATTGTTTATACTCAACTAATGAGAAATACTCATACTAAATTTAGAATAAGTTGTTTAATACATAAGATGCAACCTTCTACGCTTCGAACCTTATGTTAAATCTTCTCTTGTTGTGATCAGAGAAGAGAAGTAGATTGTGATTCTTCTCCTCTATAGTTTTATATACTATACCATTGTATTGTTATTCGTGCAGATAGCTATCAATTTACATATTGATACTCAACACGCATCGGAATTCCAAATCAATATTTTACCTAATTGTATATCTTTTTTTCTCAATGTATCATGTTATCAATTCAACAAAATTGATCATTGATCTGCTATAGGGAAAATTGACTGTAACTTTAATAGTTGAAAACTAGGTGGTTCAATCTTACGGATAATAACAATAGCGACGCGAGTCGCACCCAGTTATATCTTACACGTTGTGTCATTATAGAGTAGTATAGCAGGGACTAAGTGTTCATTGCCACTGGGAACGCCACAAGTGAATTTGGAATATCGGGATTTTTAAAATAAAAATCATATCACGAGTGATGCTCTAACGAGATTTGCGAAATGCATGTCAACAAGTGGTGTTCCTCCCATCATGCGCCGTATACTTGCGATTCATTTGAAAAAGTAACGGTTTAAAAAGTGTTTGGAAAAATTAAAAAATGATAAGTTGATATTTTGACCTTTACAGGCAACCACCATACGTAATTTCCGTTTAAATATGAAACCCTGGTGCACTGCAATGGACTTTTAAAATCT
>CAJDSM010050727.1:6874-17126 GCA_903981925.1 Ostrea lurida | reverse complement strand
ACGCCTTTCCTTGAATCCGCGCCTGGTTGCTAAAGAAAATATGTGTGGTAACTATGGGGATATAAACACTAACCACTTTAGATAATGTATATAAAGTTTGAAATTTGATCAGATACAGGATTATGCTATTTGAAGTTGATAAAATATTATCATTCTAGTTAAAAAAAATGTACACCCTTTAGTCTTGCATTTAGAGTATTTACGAAATTGAATAATTTGATTGTTCATGTTTGATGCGTTGCTAGACAACCAATATTAAAATATATCAACGTAAATTACACATTTATCTATACACATGTGCACCACTACTGCAATAAGAATGAGTAAATTTGGGCCTAAGCACTCTATTCGTTCAAGATTCTCTATATTTGAAAGCAGTGAAATGAAGAAATGCTGATTTGAATTGTATATATTTCATTGTTAAAATGTTACAAACAAAAGGATTTGGCACAAGTTTTGAAAACTTAGAACGCCCTTTCCTAAATGCTTATATGGCGCTAGTTCATCGTACACATACCAGAGGCTACCTTTTCCCATAACAAATGTGTTAATGGTGATCATAAAGACGACGCATGACAGTGTTGGTGATTATAATGGTGATGATTAAACCATTTATGTTTAAATTGAAAACACTTCGAATCATAAAATCACATGTACATGTATATTTATCCCCCCCCCGGGGGGGGGGGGTTCTTCCTATATCTTGGTATACACAAATGACATATGGTTCACCGTTTTGACAAATTAAATATATCAATGGGGTGCAATTTTCATCAAATTGGTATATCAATAGGTAGACAATTTGACCTGCCATTAAATCAATGAGTGGTAAGCTTCATCTTCTAATAAAATTTGTAATCATGAAATATTATGAAATTTTACAACCCGGGTGTATGCACTTACTTGCGTGGGGATCAACTATACATGAACAGGTCACAATTTATGCTTACTCCTCCTAGGCACCTGATCCTACCTCTGGTGTGTCCAGGGGTCCGTGATTGCCCAACTCTTGTTTTTGTATTATATTTAGGACTTACGAGATTGATCGGTGTTCGTTATCTTTGCCTTTACATGTATGTAATATATGATTGGGTCAGACTTTCCGAATGGGATATGGTTTCAAAATTATTGAATATATGAATTGAGGATATTTAGTTTGAAAATTCCAGCGGGAGGTCTGTACCCAAAAGTGTAGGTTGAGACCCCCCAGGTTTATTCTACCCTATCCTAGAGTGAACATGCATTGGAGTGTTAAAAATATTTAATGAAAGGGAAGTCTTGAGATTAATTAGGGGTACCGACTGCCTTCATGACAGAAAACTTTTACAAGATATGGGACAATTTATATTCATGTCTGTTGTTTAGAAGAAATCGCACTCTCTAAATTAAGTGATCGTATGAATATTCCTCTTAATCATTCATTCAACTGTAAAGCAAGGTGCAAAATATAATATATACACCCACAATATATAAATTGTGATTTTTTTCTAGGATATTGCCAAATTCATACTATAAATGTAAAAAAAAAATATATCTTGTAACTTTCTTCCCTAGGTATGGTCAAAATCATATTACATCTATATAGGTGAAATATATACATATATATTGTGAATTTTTTTGGTTACTTTGTTTTCTGCGACTTTTTTTCCTATGATATTTGATACTTTTTTTTCTCGTAACGTTTTTCCTGTGACTTTCTTTCCGTTTCCCAATTTTTTATACTTCTCATGTCACACACAGCAGACAATTTCTACATTTCAGTCCACTAAGATAATCAAATTAATATTTTTGGGTTTACCAACTATGAGATGTTCAAGAGTATAGACCCGTAGGGATCCGGCTTAGAAAATACCCTATAATCATTAATGTATCCCGATTTTCAAACTAAAAATTACCGAAATACTCTCATTCTCCAAATAAAAACATTTTAGAAATAGTGGAATTGTTGTGTATTCGAAATACAGCTATGAGAGAGAGAGAGAGAGAGAGAGAGAGAGAGATGAGAAGAGAGATGAGTCATTGACTGATTCAAATTTCCACACAGCCTACAAATGCACAGGTACATGTACTTTACATGAAGACTCCATTTCATAGGAAAATAAGCAAATAAGCACATTTTAACGATGGACAGTGTATATTATTCAGCTATAGAAAGAAAGACAAAACAAACAAGAATCAAAGATTTACCGATATGAAGTTATTCACTTTAAACAGTCCGTAAATTCAAGATAATCTATAAATGTGCAATATAAACACATCAAACTAACATCAAATGATGTCGTAGCGTATTTCTCGCTTTTAACTCGTAAAATGCATTACATTAATGAACAAATAACACTGCAACACGTGTCCGTACCTAAATATGACCATGAGAAAAAATATAGCAAATATTTCAAGCTTTCCGAATATGATATACATTTTTAATGATTGTCTTTATATTAAAAGTTCAATCAACATAATATAGCACAATTTTGTCATTTCTTCGAATTTTTATTTCACTTTCCGTCCACGATGTGCGATTTTCAAAGCAAGATTTTGCTGAGTTCCCAACATCATACAGAAAAACTTTGGTTAGTTTTTTCTCTACTATTCTAAGATATTATTTGCTTGATTATATGCCAATTATTTACAAAACGCCACTACTTTAATCCTGTTTGTATTTAAAAAGCGTCAAAAGGCGTCACTGGGCGTTAATGGGTTAAAGCTTTTCATGTATATTACTTATCAACTGGCCATCAAAACACAAGTGCTTGTTGAAATTTGCAATTATCAACATTTTAAATTAACTGTCCAAGACATCATTCAAAATCTCTTTTCAAATCTTTAACTGCAGGCAACTTGGTAGGTTTCTTTCCTTTCTTCTGAAAAAAAGGATTGATTAATATTTAACTTCACTACTTATCATAGCACGAATGCTGCAATAAATTCTTAAATAAACATAACATCGCTTAGTGAAGAAATATCAATCAATTTAATATAAAGCAGAAAGAAATTCACCATTACATGAATACCCACTTCCGTCCAAACCCGGGGTTGAACTCACAACCTGCGGAAAAAAAGAAGAGAATTCCTAGCAATGTTACAATATCCGGGCATTGTTATATTCCAAAAACGACACGAAACCAATGAATGTGGCGCCAAATTCAAACATAAAAACATGAAAATAAATAAATGCTCCTAGAAAAAAAAATAAAGTTCACAATTACATTCGTAACAATATAGATATTTTTGAAATGATATTGAAAATACCTTTCTATGATTTGAAATCATATTTCATTTCTAGCAAAAATATTTTTGGAATACGAACGAGTGTATATTTCTTTAAAGATACACTACAGTTCATGTTTCATAGTTTTATCTAGTGCTTTTGAAAATACATATGACATTGTTAAGCCGTTTTTCACACACTGATTTGACTACGGACTGTTCCGTTTACTTGATCAAGACTATGGGCTCACGGCGGGTGTGACCGGTCAACAGGGGATGCTTACTCCTCCTAGGCACCTGATCCCACTCTCTGGTTTGTCCAGGGGTCCGGTGAATTGCCCAGCTCTTGTTTTTGTATTCTATTTAGGACTTACGAGACTGATCACTGTTCGTTATCTTTGCCTTCACATATTGATAAATGACAAATATAATAACGATTCCGCGACGTTTTGAACAATTTGAATATATATATCACTGTTTGTTATCTTTGCCTTTACATCCATTAGCTCTCATCTTCGCTATGAAGATCACCAAGAATTCAAAAGTTTAGTGTTACATGTATGTAGAAATTAAAAACAACAACCTCTAAAGAATCCACCCCCTCTGCTTCTTATAATTAAGCACTTGTAATGCATTTGCTAAAAAAATCCTTACATGTCTTAGACTAAACAATTTTTTACCTTTTGTATCTACACTTGTGAAGTTTTTGAATAAAAGCACCTACTTAATAGCCCTGCGTGGGTGTCTGACTCTCATGGCTCTTGGTTTATCAAACGGTCAAATGATCCCCATGCGTAAACAAATCAACTTTATGACAAACGGGACGATTTAGCTTCTCCATCGTCAACTTCCCATATTTGTGTAGCAATATTCCATCATCACCTGCATATGGTGTGTATGTCTCTCAACTTATTCGATACGCAAGAGCTTGTTCTGCGTATAATCAGTTTTTGAATCGAGACAAGCTATTTACAGACACGTTGTTGTTGCAGGATCTCAACAGTCACGTTTAAAGGCAGCATTTCGTAATTCTATGGTCGTTATAACAATTAGTTTACCAATATGACCTATCATTGAGTCAATGCTGTCTGATGTGTTTCATAACCATTGTTAAGCCGTTTTTCACACACTGATTTGACTACGGACTATTCCGTTTACCTGATCAAGACTATGGTCACGGCGGGTGTGACTGGTCAACAGGGATGCTTACTCCTCCTAGGGCACTGATCCACTCTGGTTGATCAGGGGTCGCTGATTGCCCAACTCTTGTTTTTGTATTATATTAGGACATACGAGATTGATCCACTGTCGTTATCTTGCTTTACATTTTTCCACATATTATCCTTTTTTTTGCCAATTATCTGCAAAAATATTCTGGGTATGCATCGAATACCTAAATGTTAGCCCTCTATGCCTATTCGTGTACAGATAGAAAGACGGAGCCTCATTTATTTTTTGTAATGGGCCCATCAAAGTGTTAGTTTTTGCGTTTAAAACGAAAAATGTTCAATTTCATAAAATGTGTAAATTTCGTACGTTCATACATTCAAGTATGCAACAACTATTGAGAAAGTTCTGGGCATATTGCTACTTTTAATGCTTTTGTGCGAAAAATTGGCTGTGTGTTCTATTTTACATTTAAAAAATGTTTTTAATCTGTTTCATAACATTTAAATTTTAACACATTGCATGCTTTTGTTTTTATTTTTTACAAAATAAACTCTTTAACACTTCATTATGAGAAAACGTATTAAAAGATATTTCTAAAATCATTATGAAAACATTTAAAAACTGTTTGTTAAATGTTGGATAGAGAGATATTCAACCATTTTTAATAATGATTTTACAGTGATTTTAGCCATGGTGGCTAAATGCATTTCATAACAATAAAAATATTTTGAAAAAAAATTTCCGATAATATTTTTACAACGAAAATAAAATGGTTACATTTTGATAATGTTTTTGTTGAAAACGGTTACCAAATAAACTTGTTGACAATCGGATTAAAGTTTTGTGAAATGGCTTCTTTTTTGGCAACCTGCTAACTCTTCCGTCCGCCGACAAATTTAGAAAACTTGTCGTTCATGATTTCCTACTACAAAGTATTTAAACCTTTCATAATATTTTCAATTTCATTAAGAAACTAACATTAACTTTTATTTTTAACATTTCGTTATTGGCTTACTAAGTAAAGATGATAAACATGAAAAACTATTTAAAAAAGACGTAGTGATTTGTTGGTATTTTACACACTCCCAATAAACATGGAAATATTGTGACTTCACAATCAGAATCCGCCACTTTTGTACAAGTATGACATCAACTTGTGGTCTTAAAACGTGTCGGAGACAATATCGTGTGATTTTGGTCCGCAAACATTAAAGGAAAATAGGGATGGAATCACAGGCTGCTTTTTATCCCCATATATAATACTAACAAGGGATGACACAAAGTAAGGCACACCACTTGTAAGCAAAGCTAAAAAACCACCTTAATCACCATGAAACAGGTAGCAACTTTCCTATCGAAAGGCGTTACGATATTCCTAAAACGAAAGTCCTATCCCTTCACTTTGCCAGGCATTTGATCAGCAGTATAGGGCTAACGTCTGGCCCCATGCTATTGCCCCTCATACTATGTAATATATGTTGAGGATTTCATTCGGAGAATGAATTTGAGTGCATGTTTATTTTGTGGAAAAATGATGTATTTTGTAATTTCCCCACAGATCAGGTGTTTTGTTGCTCCCACGTTTAAACAAAGAATGGCGATTTTGTTGGCAGACACCAAGTCCTCATTTTTTTCGCTGGATACAGGGTAACATAATCTCATCTTTACTGTCTTAGCAGTTGAACCTCTCTCTCTCTCTCTCTCTCTCTCTCTCTTCTCTCTCTCTCTCTCTCTTCTCTCTCTCTCCTCTCTCTCTCTCTCTCTCTCTCTCTCTCTGTCTCTCTCTCTCTCTCTCTCTCTCTCTCTCTCTCTCTCTCTCTCTCATAGTACTCAAATGTTCATGCTTATATAGGAATCTCCTAGGGCTTGTGATTTGAATCTACCAATTTCTTGACAATTGTATAGGTTTATTGCTTTAAAATTTTAAAAGAATCGTATCAAGATCAGTGCCACTTCATCATATTTATATCTATCGATTTATTCGGGAATTCTGTCACCCCTGAATTCACTTCCATATACACATTTCGTCACAGTGTAGGGATCATATGAAAAAAATTTCAAACATGGGGATATTCCACTGTATAAACGGGGTTAGCTATTGAAAAACAATCATATAGACATTCTATACCACCCTACACTAAACATAAAGATCGAATTGCTGTCCAACACGTGGAAATTTACGCATAAGTATATTTTTAAGGATATGTATCCACATTATATTAATTGGGTATTTAACAGATATAGTTGATTTTTTTTGCTCTGCTTACACAAAAATATATTCGCATTGGTATTTAAAAATTATTCATAAAATCATTCGTTTGGTTTAATCTACATCGGAACTGTTACTTTTCAGCGTAAAAAATAACCGTGGGTACGACTAAAGGAATCGAATAGCACAATTGTATTTATTCAGCCAACAGTTCCTTTGCCGACTTCGTCATGTGATAATAGTGGATTCGTTATTGGCGCTCCAACCTCTAGCTATCGAATAATTCACCCTTCAAGTTAACAAAAGTTGTGAAGACATAAGGTACACGTCTATCGCAAAGTGTCGACAAGGAAGTGGATTCTCTTCCGTAAATCATTTCGACAAATGAAAAGTGGACTAAAACTATATCTTTCACCAATTCATGCCAAAACAAAGTGACAAGTATGACATTCCGGATAGAGACGTGACACTTTTGTCAGAACTAAGCTGCTGGAGGCACTGGCCACCAAGGAGAGGGGATTAAATATTTGATAATGTACAGCCTAGACATAAGTTATTGTAAGTACAGTTCTTTAGAGTATGACCTATGGGAATAAATCTCAATGCATGCAAATGTTTATGAAAGTTTTCGCTGATATAGCGGAGATTCAAGTTTATTAAATAAGACAGCGGGGGTAAGATGGGGCCCCAATAGGGGATCAAAGTTTTACAAATGATTATATGGGAAATCTTTTAAAAAATCTTCTCAAGAACCACTGGGGCCAAAAAAGCTGAAATTTATTTAAACGTTGCTTCCTGAATATAGTGAAGATAAAAGTTTGTTCAATCATGACCCCCAGGTGTAAATGTGGGGCTACAATAAGGGATCAATCATTTTACAATGCAAATATCTAGGAAAATTGTTTTAAAATTTTCTTCCTTGAACCAGACGAGTGGATATTCACCTGAAGCTCCCGATAAATGGAGTAGCTTAGTTTGTTTAGCTAATGCCCCTCCCTTTCCGAGGGTTGGTTGGCCATAATAGGGGATTGAAGTTGCACTACTTCCTCTTCTTAGTGAAGCAGTGCTCAGCGTGAGCTATGGTGGCCCCTGGTTTGTTTCCTACCTTTGTTTAGACTGTCATTTTCCTACTAGATTTGACTACGGGTAATCCCGTTTACTTTATTTCGACTAAGGGCTCACGCGGTGTGAGCCGGTCAGCAGAGGATGCTTACTCCCTCCATGGTAACCTGAATCTACTTCGCTTTTGTCCGGAGGTCCGTGTTTGCCTATACTCGATATTGTATATGTTTTTTTTTTTTATTATGATTGCGTTTGACCGACAATGTTAACCCTTCGCCTTTTTGTATATACAAATTTTCTTCCCTGGATATGATGAATAATTTGATAACTATTGAAAGTGAAAAAAATATGATATTTTCCATAGATAATCCATTAATTTACCACGATAAAAATATTGTCAAGGGCAATAACTTCCTATGATTGGATTCCTATATTTTATGTGTAGTCTACATTGATCTTCCCTAATATCCCATTTAATTTAAGCATATTTTACAATTAAGCCAGTGTTTCTAATTCTGTTTTAAAAAATCATTTCAACATTGTGTGATATTTGATGCTGACCTCACGCTTATGTTTTTGTGTGGGTCTGACATCTTGAGGCAGGCTGGCAAATACATATATTTTTTCTTATCAATTAGAATAAACTATAAATGACTAACAATGATTTAAGGCTTGAACACATATTCTAAAATAGGGAACAATCGTTAAAATGCATTTCTCAAGGTTACTCATGTCTTTGATGAAAATTTAACAACATTATTTTTAATTTTAGTGTATAGGTTTATCCACAAATTATACTTGAATTCAAAAAGATTTATGTGAATTAGACGTCATGTGTCTGAAGAACTTGTATTATCTTAGATTCTGATTGCTATGTCCCAGAATGATCATGCAAATTAAGCTTTTTAGACGCTCTATTCTTAGATACATAGAAAACAGCCGATAACTCCCGATGTGCTTTCAAAAGAATGTTCCTCGTTGACAGACCCCATGAATCGGACGTTTGACAATGGTGGTAAGTATAAGTGAATGTGTGGTCCCTAGGACCATATGTATTGTGTAGATTTTGGCAAAGATTTTATGCTTGCTAATTCATCAACTTAATTATTATTTGGTATAGACAATACGATGCCTCCAGGAACACGTGGTCGTATCTGCTGTAGCAAGAAACCAAAGCGATCCAAGGAAGTATGTATGTTGTATGAAATGAAGCTTTCCAACTTTTTTGAATTCAATATACTCAATGACGTTAAGGAATTCGACGCAAATTGATAAAGCTGTATTGAAAAGTCCCTAATGCACAAAGCCAAAATGACTCACTGTGAAAAATGCCCGTCTGACATAACCAGTTTTGGTATATTTTTTTAGTGGGAAATGACTAATATATTAATGTTACCATTTTAAATTGCATAGCATAAGGGCGTTCTGGTCAACATTTTTAGGAATTCATTTGGCATACATTTTATCAAAACCCTCGATTGCTTGAAAAGTGTTAGGATGGGTTTTTGTACTAGAATAATTTTGTATTAATCGTGGGTAAAAAGAGGGCAATTCAGTTAAAGTTTTCTCTAATGTATTATTTTAACTAAAACCGTCAAGAATGCAGACATTTGTGGGTTCTCCCTACCGGAAAATTGTAAAGTAGGATTTTTTTTTTCCAAAAGTTGCATTGATCCAATTGATTTAATAATTCCTTGCTCTGTGCACTTTTAGTGTATCATAAATGTAGCTGGTCACATGACCAAAGCAACGTGATGATTCTATTTTTTATGTGACCATGCGATTGCCTTGCTCGCATGTTTTGAACCATTCACTACACATACGATGTATCATTTGTGTTCAATTTTCAATCTACCAACCAAACATGGGCATTTGTACCAGAACGTCATTATGCACTTATAGTAATTGGCAGGCTTCCTTAACGTCGCTGAATTAGATTTTTGGAAATACGGGATGAGGAACTCTATATTTTAAATCTGTAGTGATGTATCGTACGCGAAACATAGAATAACACACTTACATGTCGTCTCAGTTTTAACTCTTATTTTTTTGATACTTTGTTACTTCAGCCATTTTATATTTTAACTCTTATTTTTACTGGTTCATGTTAACAACATCAATGTCATCGAATCAACCCTGGAGTCTTCTGTATTGTGCTGTGCAGTGCGGACAAAAGGGGGAAATAAAGGGAATGTTTTTTTGTGATCGACATATGTGATGAGGATCGTTTGATATTGTTGATTACACACTCTGTGACGACAAGATACCTGACGGTAGTGCAAGTCTCAGAAAATGAAAATATGAGGTAAATATTCTAGAGTTATTGACAATGTGTATTAAAAGTTGTTTTTATGAGACAATTTGTCATATTAATTGGAAAATTTAGAGAATCATGGGTTACATATTGCAGACTTTGCCGTTTCATTTTTATAGATAAGGATGCCAAGCGGAACAATTGCCTCTGTATCGTTGAGGAAGTGGCCAGAATAAGGTATACACTACCCTAAGACATTGTTATCATTCCTCTCTCAGAGATTCAAAAAACACACAAGGTCTCTTGTGGAATATTTGAATGATAATCAAGACAATAAACAAAAAGAAATA
>CAJDSM010050721.1:607-17063 GCA_903981925.1 Ostrea lurida | reverse complement strand
CCGACTGCGAACACAGCGAAATTAAAACCACAGTGACCGCAATCATTTCCCCATTTACAGAATATTGAATTGGAAAATGAGTAAAACAAAAGCATTTCTTATAGGTATAACCCCTAGCCGGTCTCAACTCCTTGAATTTAAAAAGCATAAGAATAACTTATTAAAAACCAAAAATTATTTCATTCTTCAGTTCAATAATGCTGACATAAGTTTGGGTTTTCAGTATCTAGTTCTACCAAAAAAAATGGTTGTTTTTTACTCATTTTTCCTAATTCAATATCTCTGTAATGGGGAAATGATTGCCCGCAGGTCACTGTGAGTTTTTAATTCAGCTGTAGCGTTCGAGTCGGTGATTTTCACGAAATTCAAACAACCGGCAATCATTTTGCATACTGTAGAGCAAGTTCATATGGTTTTGAATAAAATTTAATTTCTGCGAAATGTAAAACGCCCAGCCCGACATTAAATCCCAATTTTAAAAACGGCAACTTTAAGCATTCTCCCATGAATTAAAACCACTTGACGGATAAGACATACAATTCATGAGTACAACGGACACTTATTCCAGGTCATGTTCCTTGCTTACACCCAACATTAACTTAACCCAGTGGAGTGGTCCGCCAACATTGTTTTTCCTCGGGATTGGCAGTGACCGCCCGTCACACGGACCTGGTGTGTACGATGGTCGGTCAGAAATGTTCCTCGACACCCGCTGTGTAGGTGGCCAAGCTTTACACGGGCAGCCAGAGGGCTCGCTCTTTCTTCTCTTCCCTGGGGGACATCCGCCTGTAGTGTTCAGTTGTGGACCGTGTTCGTCTGTTCCCTCTGTTTGTAGCGGAAGGGTAGCACCGGGGACAGGGACCTCTCCGACTCCGATACCTCAATATGTGGTATAGTATAAAGGGCGGCCTGTGGGAGTGGCTGGACATTTTTACAGCACCCTTATACACGAAAAAAAAAAATAGGACTCGTTCAAAGATTAACAAAAGGTACGTACGTCCATGTAAATTGATCAAAATAGGGCTGTGTGATAATACCCCGGTATTCCAAATATATTTCCGATTGCACTGAAAACTTTGGAAAATAACTTATCTTATTGCGATACCTTTTCTCAATGTACTGGAATATCGGGCGAAGATGCTCAGCGTCTAGGAATTTTCAGTGGTTATCCAGTTTTAAGAGTATTTTTCATAATTTGCGTTCAATATGTATTAAATCGATTTCTGTGTTTTCTAACACTTAAGACATAAGTTTTTTACTTCTCAATACGAGTAATTGAGTGCATATAAGACAACATGCAAGTCTTTCTTTTTGTCCTTTTAATTCTGCATAGAGAACTCAATCTTAAAGTCGATGAAATAAGATATTAAAAGTCTTTAAGTCATTCGTTGGTTTTGAATACTTGCTATGCACATATCGGCAAGGTACAATTGTAATAAACAAATATCGCTAAACTATCTATTACAAAGCGACGAATAGAGTGGGATAATTGCCGCCCTCTCCCTCCACACTCGACTACCAGCTCATTAACCATCTCGTGAAGTATCAAAAGGATTGCTGTTAACCGCGAAGAGCTCGGTTGATAAATATCATCATAATAGTGTAATACAATCTCAAAAAAGTAATAATTTATCATTCCAGTAAAATATGACATAGATACCTCCATTTCATGTCCCTATAACATGATAATGTGGGCGTCAATTTGAAATGAAACTAGTTGTAGCGACATTAGTAGGTAACTGACTTGCAAGGAGTAGCCCTTCTGCTCAGCAACTAACGTCTTATCCAGTGGATCACATTGTATGCTTTTCAAACTGGGATCTGAAAGTCTCGATAAATTATTAATGGACACCCAGAGTTTTAAGATTTGTACCATAGGAAAATCTCCAAGGAAGCAAGGCAAGAAGTGTTCACGATCTCCTGGGCTCATCCTCAAACACTGCACACGCCCTGTAGTCATAAAGTCGTTCAAGCCTTTGTTTTCAGAATAATATATAGTTTCAACTCGCTGTTCGTTCAATTGAGACTATATCTAGAATATATTATCTGACAACTTCCTGTTACATTTGTAATTTAGCGTTTGCTGTCTCCATTGTCCGTTCTCTGCAGGCTCTCTCTCCTCGAATATTTTTTTTAATCATATAGTCCTGAGTTATACTAGATAATGCACGCTGCGACTCTGGTGGTTAGGGCTGTATGCCTAATTTGTCTCTAGATAAAATGTACATACAAAACATTATTAAGTTACTAAGATAAATCACTGCCATAACCTGTAAAATTAAATATCTGCGACGCATAATTTGCAACGATTTTCCGATCCACAAAAGATCCCTGCTTTGTACAGGAATAAGTAAATGGAGACTTTGATATACGACGTGTACCATGAAAATATGATCATGCAATAAGAATTACTGGTAAAACAAGTGCTGTTTTCAAAGAAAATAGTGGTGCTAGTACTAGATGGGGTCTATTTCTTTCCTTGTACTACGCGTAAATAGGGTTGGTTAGGTGCCTGTTTCAATTAGTGACATGGCGGACTGGGTCAGCCCTGTTTGGTGTTGCCAGACCAATATCTCCCATCTGCGGGACATCTTCAGTGGGTTAATCCACTCTCTATTCGCTGGCTAACATCACAGAAGTACTCGCCTTGGCTGGACAGTTCGTGAACAAAACGAGTGTAGTGTGCTACCCGATGGTACGCTTCTATGTTCAAGGACAACCACGGGTAGCGGGGCAGGCTTAAGCGGCCCGGTTGCTTAAGTCCCTCGGTCGAAACTCTCAGGCGAATTAGCCCTTTCCCCTTTTTGTATGCAGGGGTCTCGCCTCTGTAGACCCCTCCAGTTCCTAATCATGGGGTTGATATATCGCAAATTGAGAGATTTCACAATGTTGTTGTGCCTAGTATCAGAGAATAGGGCACCTCATTTCTTGATATGTTACTCTGCGAATGTCGGACCCTACACAAGCCTCAAGTGGCCTTTTTACAGTTCCTGATTAGGTGCGTCCTCAATCCCCCCCGTGGGAACCGCATCATCAAGCTCTTCCTTTCTCCTAGTGTCACAGGGCGTGCAAGGGTTACTCCGCCCATGTTCTGTAAGGAAGTTAAAAGATGGTATAACAAAGACTGACCACCTCTCACTCAAGAAACGTTCTCTCATAAAGCTAAAAACGGTTTTATATTTTTTCTGATATGTATTTAAGTTTTCATGCCGATTATGAATAGATCAATATACTGTTGCCTGAAAGTCATCATTGTTCGAGGCTTGTAAGGGACACAGTTGGTCGTAGTGATTCGATTGTGTCGACCCTTACCCTCACGATTATTTTTCCCCAAGCAGGCGCACATGCTTGGGTAGATGCCTTATTATTAATTGTTATTTGATATGTTTATGCCGTTTCAACCATTAGTTGGATCAATTCCACGACAATTACCGCGCCCCATAACCAGCCCATAATCTTTGGTCTATCTCCCGACATTGTGCCCTTTGGCTTTCCCCCTTTTGGAAATGAATATTTAAATTAACTATGTTTCCCTTTTAAGGAGATAGCTACTCTTAACATCATTCCCCATTTTTTAATTTAATAGTTTGCCAAAGTTCTACTAAAGATGTTATGTGCTCTAAGTAAGCTAAACAGATTGCCTTTGTGTTGTGTCGAGGAAAGTTATAAATCATTATGCTGCTTTACTCCACATCCCCTATCTCTTTCTCATATTCTGGTGGACCATACGTTGTTTACCAAAAATTTAATGTTTGTATCCTAGGCCTTTTTCTCGTCATACCCCAACTAGAATCTGTCTAGGATACAGGGCTACTGGCCCACTATGCAAGAACCTGGTGTAGAGAGCGCATGTTAAGCTAGCCTCATCCATTTTGACCACGGAAATAGTTGGTTAAATCATCCCTGAGTATAACCTCTTTCCGTGTGCAGATAGGTACCCAGGATTAGGGCAGAGAGTCAAACCCCCATAATTCTCGTTGTGTGACGCGATAGGGTTGTCAGTCATGTTCGCTCCCTACGGTGTACAAGTAGTGGCCAAGCGGACGCAAGGCGTTCACAGCATCAGAAGTCCTCACAGAATCACAGGCACCTACCCAGTGGTGCACGGATCACAAGTTAATACTGAATATTCGGCCCACTTTCGTTAATATTCCTGTTATGATACCTCTTCGCCAAATATAACGAAGGTACCTCTTTGGACACAAGATGTGTGGGAGTTAGGCTGCTACGTGCCTTACGGAAGAGCAATAGTTTCTGTTCATCCTGGGGGTGCATTGATGATATTTCCCTGAATTAACTCATCGCATACCCAATTAAGTCGCTTGACAGTAGCTAACTTCCGTGTGACTGCATCGTCTTGCTCCTTGTGAAAGACTTTTGAAGCTGAGCTGGTAAAAATCTGAATCCGGTTCTGGGGCAGAGGTTTCTTGTGAGCTCCTTTTATGAGTAGGCCCCTCTTTTGCATTATACTGGTATGACCCCTAGCTGGTGTTGGTAAATACTGGTTTGCACTCCTGACCCTCCAACCATGTACAATGTTAATAATCCCGCCGACACGATGCACCCGACGGGCGGTCAGTTTACTACATGTGTAGTAACCAGTCACAGTCAATACTCCGGCGGATCGCTACGGAGATACAATCAAACTTTGTGTCGTTTCTGCTCCTCGGCTCTTGTACCTGTACTTTCCCCCTATCTCACCGTACATCGTCAGTATGGCCCGTGGGCGGTACCCAGCACCGGACAGTACCCCCAGGCGGAGGCACCATAGAATCTCCGAGTGCGTCCCCCGTCTGGTGCAGCAACCGAGGATGTAGGCTTTCTCTACAGGCAGTAGACTCTGGAATCACCTACAACATTCCGATCGGGGAGCTGTACGGTTCCTGCCCGCTGGAGTCGATTACCGTCACGAAGATATAAATACACCCCCAGGGCCGGGGTTGCAGTCCGTAAGTCTTCTATTCGGCAGGGACACTCGAAAATAAAGAATTGCTATAATGTTCCCAGTAGCAGGGCTGGGGAGAAAGGTGGCTGCCAACTAGACGCAGAGAAGAACTGAAACAATGGCTCAATTCGATGAGTTAGCTAGCCTCCTCTCTGTCATCGAGTAATACGTGCAAATCATACACTCGCACAGTCCTTGGCAATGACTCCTTAGCTAATCCCGTGCGTCTGTAGGAAACCCGATGGGGTTGGCGAGTGCCCTAGGACTCTGGTGCCGCCGTACCCAACCGCCCCAGGCAGTACATTAACCACCCGCCTAGGGCAATTCCCCTCTTTCCCGCCCAGGGGGCCAGACAACCCATCCGGTTATACAGTACATTCCCCGGCGTACACTGCTGAACACTCAGAACCGACCTTGTATCTCCCAGGCCAATTGTCTCATGCAGTTAAAGATGTTCCATAATTCGGACTATAGCTTACTGCTGGGTATGGTGGATATATTAACATCATCTCATTGCTTGCGACTCATGCCTGCCTTTGTGTGTGTGACCTTATAGCGTACATGTAAATGTCATTTATGGTTACAAGAAGTTGCGTACAGCAAGATCATCTTGGTCATATCCACATTTTCTCCTGGGTTGGTGACTCCATGGCTCCTCCTGAGGATCTTGATATGCCTTTGCGGTCAACATGTACATTGTATGGTTACCTTAAGTGGACTTCCCTAAGGATTCGCTAAATTCACCATTGTGGTTCTAAGCCCTCTCTTCCCGTAATAGAAAACACCTTTAACGTTTCTGTGTTCGCTCTCGCACTGTGTGGTAACTACCCGACTGATCGAAGTGCGCTCAGCATCTGGTACTGGAAAAGTAGTTCCACCATCATTGATGATACATGCAATAATATAATAATGGTATATGGAATTGTCACCCATTACTAACTTCTCGTTCACAGCAGCTTATGACCCACATAGTACCCTAAGGCAGCACAGGTTATTGACAATGGCCATCGAGGGCGGCACAGTGTCTCCACCCAAGCTAATTATTAATACATCTCCAATCTCCACCTCTCGCCGTTTTATACAGGTTGCTATGACGTTTGATAATTGTAGTCATTACCTCTATACATTAAAGTTTATGGAGTTATATCCTCTTTCGATGTTCGTCATGGGATTTTAACTCCTTATTCGTCAGGTTCCTATGTTAATACCCGTATCCGAATTTAAGTGTATTACATATAGAATAGTTTACCTCTCGTCAATATCATACTGATACGAGGACGCTTTATCAAATGATCACAGTGTTTTTTCATAGCAGCTCTTTTATCATAACCCCTCTTAGAATTCCTATTCTGTACATGGTCTTTTCATGAGGAGATTTCCCCTCTGCTCTTAGTTTCAGGCCCAGGAGGAACAAATCCTTCTTCGACTATGTCTTGTGCCTTGTTAAGCATAGTATCATTGTTAATACTAGGAGTCATGTTCGAATTATACTGTTTTAATCATATTTGTTTTTAATTTGTGCATTTTATTAGTGATTTAGTAGAATTTTATTGAAAGTGTTTCAGAAACTAAGTCGGCATCTTGTTTTGGAAGGATATAGTTTAAACTTTTGTCTGAAACCGCATACATAGTATCTTTGCAGTAATTGTCCCAAGCCCGTACCTTTAACCACAGGGCAATCTCCTGTGCATCTTATGCATATTTGGACACAAATCCCCGGTGATGGAGATGAGTATAAAACTTCACACATAAATCTTGCAGTCTATATTTCGAAAGTATTCTGCGAGATCCGTGTCCTCATTAAATGTGCTTACACTAGGTTAGAAAGAGACGAATATCTTCCTGTCAATTGCTTATTCCTATGCCTCCTTATGAAACATTACAATACTCCGGGATTTGTTCGCGATTTATAGAATTATATATATATCCCATTTATTTGCGTCAAGTTTTGTGAGTGAATCATGTTTTTATTCTATTCACTCTTATTGCCATAGCCATATGAGTAGATTATAACGTAGGTTCGAACAAGATCATCTTTACCCTACACTCGAATAAGCACATAGGTTGGTGAGAATCGCCTCAACACTTTTACATACCTTGAATATAATGGCATATCAAATTATTTGAGTTAAATCTGTCTTTGTGAACTTATTCTCTGCGAGTACATCTTAACTCAGCTCTTGACCTATAGTAACAAATCGCAGCTAAGAAGTTTCACATTGACTTATTTTGTCATATTAAGTGCGTTAGATTTTGTCATCATTTATCTACGAATGAATTATATCCCAGATGGAGCGACTGAGTTAGGGATTTTAAAGAAACCACAAAGTATAAGTTCTATAGTTATCGCTTGGCAGGGGTTGGTCACCTAAACAGAGTATGAGCTTATTGCGGTTTGCAGCATACCATGGTAGCAACATTTCCCTCTGTGATTAAAGGACTGGATGATAGTTTCTTTAGTGATTGTCTATGAACTCGTCGCATTCAAGGGTGGTTGTTCGTTTTCACTTGACGTTTTTTCCAGTAGTGTATAGCACGCATCTAAGGAGTGCAGCCCCTTGATTGTGTCCCAGCTTGTGCTTACCTCTATTTACGCGTGTGAACAAGTCATACCATCTTACGAGCGCGATTTACTATAGTGTTCTCGAACGCTTTTTACTCTGATCTTGGGTCATCTTTGCTTGTCTGCCTTATGATAACTGTGCGTGTACTTATGCATTTTACACAGCTCTATGCTTTTCTCTCTCCGACCAGTCGAATATTCTACCAAGCCTGATGGAGGCATCATCATTTCATTCACATTTGCAATTATAGTTCTGATTCAGAGGAGTCTTATTTCATCCAATGGGTGGTAGTCCCAATGTTTTTTATTAGGTAAAAGGTATATGTCAAGTTATTCGTTGACATTCGAAAGAGCTTGAATTGACTTCAGTCACCTCTCATTAGGTGCAAGGGATAGGGACTGTATTTAGATCAAATTCTAAAATGCATGTCCGGGGGATAAACTTTTTGGGATAATTTATACGAGGTTTCCTTTATAATGGCTGTTGCCAAGCCCACTGGTACCGGATAGAGCACTGAAACTTTGAGATGAAACATGCTGGTGCATCAATGATGGTACCGTATTTGATTTATATTATATAGTGTGATTCATAGGATGTTGTTTAATCGTTTATATTTAGACTGTACTTTGAGATTAGTGTTTGGTTTGCCATCTTGTTATGGTGAGGGCTATATATCGCGCAGATTTTTGACTTAGTGCTTATTAGTACTCCCTCTAGAACGGGCACCGTAATCTCATTTTAAACAAAGTTTACCTAATGTTCTTCAAACATGGCAGATCCATTGTTGTCCAAGATACGAATCATTGAACAAGCGACTGTAGTTCAACGAGCGCTTCTCATTATAGTTTTGTTCTTAGATTGAAACTTTGCTTCTCCCGTTCGCGGTCAGAGTATGGTGTGTGCCTTTTTAGGTTAAAGGCCACAATAATCGATCTTGTTGGAGACTCTTATTTGACGATGACTTTACTATTATATAGCTGAATATAATAAGAGTCTTTTTAAAAAATACTTTTGTCTGGTCGCGAAACCAAGCAGAGTGCGCGGCACTAATCCAATAAATCATTAAACGTTTGCTATCGTAAATGTAGTTTGGTCGCTCGATAGAATGTAAAATTGTAGTTGTTTGTCGGTAATGATTTGTACTTAAGGAGAAGTCGTGCCATGTTCGACTCTTTAAGTTTGGAAGCCAGAGGCGAGGAGCACACAGACATCGGGACTTAATAGTTGCATAGCTTTATTTAGGAAAATAACTTTAGTCTGGGAGAATAAGAAATAGCCCTCTCATCGCAAAGTTATGAGACTGTGAATACTGTGACGTATTAAGAGTCGTTCAAATTGCTCTATGATAACTTAGGAAACGTTGATATTGGAACTTGAGCTCGAAGACCTTTTTATAATTGCAGATTTCATAGTCTTTGTCCTTCCACTCGGAGAATCGAGAGAGTGTTGCTCCGTCCCCCGCTAAGGCGTTTTCCTACCGGGGACCCGAGGTGATGTCCTTATCGTGACAGCATCAGGTACTGTGCGCTTACAGTTTCTTTTGTTATCGAGGTTCTTAAAGAAGTTCGATATTAGTTGAGTTTGGCAAATTATTTTTAAATGCAAGTGCGGTATAGAAGCTAATTCGGTTCAAATAAATCGGAAAACTGTGATTTTAGAAACTGCGCGATCAACTAGTCTTTGATAGTGTGTTTGCAATTGTTGGTGCTTGCTCAGCGACATATTTTATGTGCGCGTCCTATGGAGTGGGTGTACTAAAAATTCAAGCCTACTGACTAGGGGACTGTCTTAGCTTATCGCTCGCTAGAGAATTTTAAGTAGTCCTGTATTATAATAGGATAATATATATTGCTTCACCTAAAGCTTATTTTATCCTCAAACGGAGCTTTTTAGGCTCAGATGATATTTTTTGTGATAGCTCAGGATCGAATATTTGAACAAATGTTCGACCTACTGGGAAATAGCCAATTTCTTGCAAAAAAGTAACTGATACATTCGATACTTGTCTTACATTCAGATCATCCTAATATCGATATTTCATGTGAGTTGAGATTTAACTCTCAAGTATTTCTGTTATCACAATCGGTAACCGTGGGATGTGCCGCTCGGTGCGATACTGATAGCAATAAAAGGATTACCCACCTAAATAGTGACCGGATTTAAGAATGATTTCAGGTATTTTACGATTAGTTGGGGCAGGTTTTTTAACCCTTCAGATATTAATTAATTGTGGTTGCTATTTCTTTATGTCGTGTGAAAACTATTCATTTAAACTTGCTCTCCTACGTATACCCTAATGTCATAATGCTATCCCATATATTTCTGTTACCCTGTGTGTTGAGCAACAAGTTTCTGATTTGAACCAATAGGATCTGACCCCCTGCCCCTCCCTATTTTATTTTTTTAGATGTCTTCTGATATAAGTGGAGATAACTAGTTATAAATATACTTGGGCACCATCCATAGAACCATTTATTTTCTTGTATTTTTTTCTAGTGTTGTAGTCTAGAATTCATTGGCACTTGGAGAGGTCCCTCATCTGGGAAGGTTCTATCCCGACTAGTGACTGTGACCTCCACTCGCTTATTAATGATCTGATTTGGTATATTGGCTTTATAACTCTTATATATTATAATACTAGCTAGAAATCACGACACCGCTTACCATTTTTCAAGGAGCATCTCTGTTATCACCGTATATATGTTTATTTATGGCGTTGTGTTGAACCGCTTGTTCTTAATTACACAACTACCTGGTGGATGCCCTTCTGAGGGATTTGGATAAATCTTCTGCACTGACTCGTACTGCCCTAATAGTATTCGAAATATTTTCTTGTCGGTGTCGTAATGTGTAACGCCGTAGCATATTTGTTAATTAATTTGTAGTAGATCGGATTTGGCATATATTAGTAACCCTCTCCATGGATGATGTCGAATACCGTCGCTATACTCTCTCTCCATTATTGTGGGCATTGCGTGTTCGTTCAATTTCTTTATAATTACAGAGATTGTTGCAATTAGTATGGGATGGATATTTTTAGAATAGTATTTTATAACAGAAGTTATTTCTTTAGGTTCATACTACTCTTAAAGAATTGAAATTGAGCGCATTTGTTAGACATCCTACATCAACTTCCTCCGCTTCTATTTCATATAGCACAGTGGGTTCCAGGAGATTGTTTACTATGGTGATTTTGTTCAGATGGTGGCCTCTTGTTATCTAGATTTCGCTGTGAGAAGTAGTCGTTTCTACGGTACCTTTCATGGCCTCTCTGTTGTATATAGTTAATTCGATAGTTCCCACTGGGTGGGTATCCAGAATCTCCTGTAATTCCATAAGTACCCACCAATTTCTTCTTAACATGCTCTGTGTCCTTATCTTCCTCATCTTTTTAAAATGTTTTTCCCTGTTCATTTAACTCCGAATTGTTTAATTTTAATTAATTGCAAGCACTCTGTTTGTAGTCTTTCTTTCATTTCTCCTCTCGATTGTCATCCGCCACTCCGTCATGCTTCCTCTCGTTGTAAGTCGAGTTCCCGTGTCGCCTCAGTATTCAGGACAAGTTCAAATGTCGCTACCTCGATGTGTTGTGAAGCTTGAAACCGTGGGCAAACCTATTTTGTATTCGTCTTGGCCCTGTCTACCCTCGCAAATCCTAATTATATACAACAGTTACGATATTCAACTACATGGCGAATGTGAGAGAATATTGCGGCCCGCTGTCTTTTCCTCTTATTTTGTTTACAGGGAATTCCATGTGAGCTTGTTGAATATCCTTCGCGGAGGTAGATAGACGTGGCAAACAGTACGATGATGCATCTCCGAACGCTGAAGTGTGATCGCTCGTCCCGCTTGGTTCTACCTGTTATTGTGCCCCTAGTCTCTCATTTTTGTTGGACTTATAGAATCTTGGATCCCGTACTTGTTGTTTATTCATATATTTCTTCATCTCACATCGCCAACTAAGTAATTTAACCTTTTCTAGGCGTGTGGTGCTCAGGTGTTTATCTGCCAACATTACAGCTCGCCTATGTTGTTGGCACTTTATTCAGTTATGTGTAGCTCGTGACTTTCCTATTTGTCTAGGTGAATGTTTTCCATTATCGATGAATATTTTTTGCATATACCTGTTGTATATCTGTACGGGTCGCGCTGGAAAATCAAAACCTTCGATTCTCGGCCCCTTTGTTCACTGGCTAAGGTGTGGTGTGTGCTAATTAGTTCAATTGTATTCTGAATGACAAACGGTTATGTTTTTTTTTGTTGTTATTTTTATTTTTTCTTTTTTTTGTGTGTTGGTTTTTTATTAACTAAATAACGCTGCATATTTGTGATCCACTCATTCCTATTTTGGTTTACACCTTTACAAATAACAATATTTGACATCTATAATTAAGTACATACGCTAAATTTACTAGACTTTCGCCTTTTATGTGTGGTTCATCTGCTCTTTAGTAATGTGTTTTTTTGAGATTGATTTTTAGTCGGTTACATGCTTGTAACTTTATTTGATATTACTTGTCTACACTTTTTTATAATAAGTTTGCATTGTAAGCACCTTGAGTTGTATTCATGTTGCTATTAGGACCAAAGGATCTACTTATTCCTGGGGGTGGCATTTACAAATTTACAGTGATTTGGGTTTATCTTATTAGTTTTTATTCTGTTTATCTTTTGTTATATACGTGATTGATACTCCCTCTCATCCGTACAACAAATTTTCTTAAGGCATAGGTATCTAGAGTATGGTGTGACCTGTTACAGATTAATCTCTATGCAATACAGCACTTTTATGACTGATGTTAAGATAACATTATCCGTTGGCTTTTAATTATGTTTCACGATGTTGCACTTTTCTCTCGTTACATTCTGATATTCATAGCTCCATAGATAGTCATCGCATTACAAAAACTACCTTTTATCTCAACCAACCACTGAAATACGGATAAAGGGTTTTTACCTTGTCCGTTATTCTCTGTTTATCTTTTCCCCCCGACGATTGTTCTCTATTATACCCGGTTGGTTTAGAGTGCTCTCCCAGCACAACAAATTGACTGCTTGAAATATAATTGTATTCATTATTGATTGCGTACTGCATGACAAGACTTCAAAAAGACACAACAAATATAACAATACCTATAGGGTTTTAACTCAATTAATCAACTCTCTTAGTATTCAATGACAAATACAACTACTCAGCTTTAGTTGAGTCAAGACGTCTATTTTTTCAGATATCATAACGAAGTACACGCTATTTTGTCGTTTCAATCTTCTAAAAACCAGTAGTGATTTAACGCTAGGGATTGTCAATGGATCTGTTTCCTACATAGACCCAATTTCGCTTACAGTTCTTTTCGTGTATATTCATCTATTGTGCGTTCAGTACACTATCATGTGTGTTCTCTGAATTAAGAGCTTTCCTTAGAAAAAAGTCCGACTTCCATAGTCTCTCTCAGTGCACGGTTTTTTGTTATTTGATAAAACCTTTGCGAGCTAATCGCCTATAGAAGGTGCTTTCCATTTATATAACAGCGAAGTGCTAGAAATTGTAGTGCATTTCACTTTATCGAGAATATATGGAGATTAGGGTCACACTCTCCCGATGTTTGTGTAACACACCGGCACGATAACACCTTTCAAGCTGTTATTCATGAAAGATTAGGTCTTAATTTTCTCTGACGTCGCACCGATGCGATATTAAATACATGTGATGGTTCCGGTTGCTTCTTTAATCTCGCGCACGAACTGCCCATATCCATACTCACACTTGCATACAAAGAGATTTTTGGATGAGATTATATTGCAGTCAAGATTTTTGTCTTTACTATGTCGAGGACAAAAGACATGGTAACCAATAGCATTCTATGCAAGATTAACTCTCATACAATCTCATTATTTGAATTTTAACCTACACTATGGTCCAATTAGGTGGGGCAGATAATTTTGTTATGTTTTTCTCTTGTGAGTGGCTGTCTAGGCTCCTGATTGGAGTTTTGTTTTTTTCTTTATTCCGATGTAAGCATTCATTGCATATGATACATGGACCCAAGAATATTGTCATCATCCGACATGTGATCGTCTTCTTGTCTTACGTTAGAAACTGTTAACTCGCACTCTGACAAAATGAACTAATAATTCCAAAAAGAGAATCTACTCCTCACCATACGAAGTCGGTGTTCGACTCGTGAGATTGCCAGTTCTAGTACGGTGAAGCACAGTCTTGTTATTAAGAAAATCAACATTCATATCGAATGCAAAATTAACTTATTACCCCATAATTATCATAAGACTAGGAGCTTTTTCTCATTACGTAAGAGAAGATTCAATGTCCGATCGGCCAAGAATAGTATGTATGAAGAGCGAATGGTAATCTCAAACCTAATCTCCCCGTGGAATGAAGTGGAACCATTTCCATACTTAATAGGAAAAACATCGGCACTTCGGGAAATTGGTTTGACTCTCCTGACGATCAAGCTATACCTCATTTCGATTAGATGAATATTTTCTGATGATCTGAGCAATAGTGTTGTAAATTTTCTATGAATGAAGAATCAATAATAATTTGGCTAATCTGATAGAATTACTAGTGTATGCTCTCCTTCAAAGCCGTCATAGCTACAGGCAGAGTTATAGTGATGTCGTGTGCCATTATATAATGTCAACCTAATGTACTATCGATAGCTAGTGGTGAAACGACGTCTCTTATAGGAGGAGTTGATCTGGAAGAGTTGTGCTGACGGAGACAACTTGTACTTCGTTAGGAGTGGTCATCTAAATCCTCTTCTCTCCTTAGTGGTCTGCCTTTTTTTGTTCGTATTGTCTAATGTGTGATGCTAGATTGTGATGACAGTTTCATCTATCTTTTTCTGTCACACTTCTCTCTCAATAAAAAACTCTTGTTATGTGATTTTAGCCTTACTAGATGTCTATACAAAATACATGTTATATTAGTGCTCTCTCTCTTCGATAAAAGTTTGTTTCTCAGCTCGGTGGATTTTCGCAAACAGATTCCTTCTTTGATCATAGTGAAATCCAATCAGTCCTTATTCTATATATTCTCAGTTTTGTTAGTTTTTGAATCTCCAGTGCTCTTGTTCGTGTATAGAGTTTTTTTTTGATATATACGGCATAGTAGATTTCACTTTTCTCCTTCCTCGAATTTTCTCTCAGACGTAGGCGAAGTGTCTGGGTTACTTTGACATTTGTGAGATCCGCGTGGGTGCTATTTTGTGCGTATAGCTGCCTAGCCATAATTTGATTTGGACTTTGATTCACTTACGCTAATTGTTGTTGAGGCCTATAACCGTCATGTTCGTAACTTTTATGTTGTCTAAGTACTCCGATAAGTGGGTTTCCGAGAGGACAAAGCTTTGGACACTGCAGACTAGCTAATATGGTAACAGATAGAGTCGTAAGGATCAATTACCTTTATAATTGTTTTATTTACGGGCGTACTCAAGACCACTGAATCTTTATATCTGAATTCCCTCAGATTTGTCCTTAAGCTCACCCACCAGCACTCAACCCCCCCTACACCAATTAAACCTTAGCCGTTGGTAATTTTCTTCATAGCGAAGTTCATGGACAGCAGACAAAGGCTCAATAAACTGGTCGTTCAATGAAATGCCTCATCACTGCAGCCATTATGACGAATCATTTGCTGCTACTTTGCGTAAGTCACTTCAGCTTTAAAATACGAAGCATACTATTACACCATGTAGCTCTCACCTAGCTGTATGTAATCATTATCAACAAAAAGGTGTTTATGACAAATCTGTCATGTTACAGTGTGTTAACTATAGAAATTGGGTGTCCAACTTCATTTAAGTTTACTTTTAATTTCTCTGATAAATTGGACTTCTCTCAAACGTACTTTTAAAATTTTGTTCTTTGTATGTTGTCCTTTTTCATCCGCGCCGCACAACTCTTCTGCTCGGCACACAATCGCGGATGGTGCTGGGATATATTCCCGCAAAGGGAACTAAGTCAATCCGTCAACGGGAGTTAGTTAACAATCATTTTCTGAACATTAACACTACAGTAATATTAGACTCGCTAAAAAGGCGTATTCGATGGCATTACTGAGTTATTGAGTCAGTTATATTTGATATTTCATTATATACAATTTCATTGTATCGATTCTCTGTGTGAGGCCATTTCGAATACCTACTCGTGATCCTTTTTTGTCAATGATTCCCCTACAACTGTAGGCCGGTATTTTTTTCCAGTCTTCTCTGATTTCGAAATTTACATTTTTCAACGATCTCAATGTTTCCTACCGATATAAATACTCTGGTTCGCGCATAACAGCGTGACTTAGGCGACTAGGATTAGATTCCTTCTGTGGTCTGAGGACGTTTTCGTAGCTACGAACGAAGCACAACTTACTATTGTATTTATCCTTCGTTATTATTATTTTTGGAATATACTAAATCAAGATTTACGATTTTCACCACACGTTTGAGACCGCTCTGTTTTGCGTTCAAAAACTCGGGCTTCACTTGGAAGGAAAAAGCGCCCCATACGTATGTCATGTTGTTTCGTTATTTTTCCGGCGGTCTAATAAAAGCATCTAATTGTACATATCTGTTATTACAAGTCCTGCACAATACTCCTGTTAGCTCTCTAAGTTTAAACGACAGGTATAGGGAAACAATTTATATCAGCAGATTTTAGTGGACAAATACTTCTCAAAATAACTAGAGTGAACTCTGTTTATAATATAAGATATATAAAGGTCATTAAATAGATATCACGTTTTCATATGCAATTATATTTAATCTTTTCTTTTTTAAAATATCAATAACAAACTCGAAATTTCAGTAATAATCATGATTGTATCTTTCCCTTAGTACTTGTGAGTTGATATCTATTGTTTGGTATCATTATGAGCAATAAGGATGGGTCTACCAGTGGCCAGTTACACAAGTGTGAGTGTGTTCAAGAA
>CAJDSM010050719.1:6531-17061 GCA_903981925.1 Ostrea lurida | reverse complement strand
CAAGCTACCTGACAACAATTGTTGATGCAGGGGTCACACACACGGTTAAAGGCAGCATCGTAAATTCTATGTCTTATAACAATTCTTAGCTTACCAGTAACCACCATGAATCAAATGCTGCTGTGTGTTTCATAGCCAATTAGCCGTTTTCACACATTATTTGACTACGGATTTTCCTGCTTTACCTGATCAAAGACATGGCAACGCGGTGACAGTACTAGGGATGCTTACTCCTCCTAGCACCGATCCCACCTCTGCGTGTATCCATAGATCCCGTGTTTGGCCCAACTCTTGTTGTTATTAATTTGGACTTACCGAAATTAATCCCTGTCGTTTATCTTGCCTTTACCATCCATTACCAGTAGACCAACCCAAATCTCCAGAAACTTCATTACCTATCCAGTCTAGTACGGTAGAACATGCACAAGTCTCTCTTGATAGGGGACATAATAGCACTTATGAGTAGAACCACGAGGGAAGCAGTTAACGAGCTAACCACTGCTTTTCATCGATTCCGCATATTGTTTACCATAGCACGAAACAACCGGAAATGTCAATTACTTCTGTGTTTCTTTTAGCGAATCTAAATTTGCAACATTTCGTCAGACTTCGCAAAAAACAATCCGGAAATTGAAAACTGACGAAAAATATCAAGTCATTGTCATTAAACAACAAACATCAAAGTCTTGTTTTGAAGAGAAAAATGTGAAATACAAAAGGCAACAGGCAAAAAACAACAACCCACTAACATTTTACCGAACTAGTAATTTAAAACATTTAAAAAAAACGCAAACCACAAACTCCATCTCTATGATATAAATTTTTTGGCGTGTCCATCATAGTGATTGGATCCGCAAAACTTCTACCGGCCTCAGTTCACAGCGGTTTTCCCCTACGCTTTACCACCCTCCCTGTCTTCAAAGCTTGATTCATGATTTTAAACACTCGCTCTCCTGGTCTGATTGAGAAGAACAATCCAAAACCACCCTGCCATTGCTGAAAAATGAAAACATCTTATGCAGATACATGCACCATTTGTCGGTCTGGTTGAACAAGCATGACACCGTGGAACATGCGGCAACGTAAGGACTGATACAAACGCTATAATCGTATACCAACAGTACACGTTCCATTCCAAGTTTCGATCAAACGGAGTTTCAATTCTTATATGATTTATTGTGGCATGAAAACTCCATCCAACTAACCCTGGCTTTTACCATGTTAGGGTGAATAGCAATAGTCTGTCATATGTAATAACATTGTACTTATCTGAATGGAATATCAAATGGCAAAGTAAACAAACTATTAAACGCATATCCATATCCTAAAAACATAAAAAATCGAGGTAGGCAACACGGACCTCCACAAAAAAAGCGAAGGGTACAGTCATGGAGAGTAATCACCTCTGCGAGCCGGTCACACCTCGCCAGTAGCCCGTAGTTGAAACAAAGCAACACGGCGTACCTGTAGCGTCAAATCTGTACGAAGTGATTGGTTATATTAACCATGGCGAGGAAAAAAAAACATTGAAATATACCGTTCAACTCGAACGACCGAAGCACCAAGTAAAGCTCTGTAGTCCTGACTGTTAATTCACCATAAGTTAATTTCCTTCAGATATTCCTTACCAAAATCACCACCTTACCCCTGGCCCTCTCTTTTAAAATGAACTTCTCAGATCTAATACTTTACACATCGTAGTCCTATCCTTAATGTCATTCATGCAAAAAAAAACATACTATCCAGAAAGGCACGATAGTTTTCACATCAAAGCCGGCAGTGCTTTTCACCTACAACAAAGACCCATTCACCGCCATCTACAAAAAAAAAATTAAAAGACTAAGTCCCTATTAAATTTTTTGCCGTAGATTTTCAAATAACAAAACCCCCACGTTTACATCCATAAAAAAAAAACTCAGCTCCTACCTTCCAGGAAAACCCTCAAACAGAGAAATTTTGGAACTAATCCCGCGCCATCATCGCGGTGAGAACCTCTAGTCTAATATAGTTCTGACACCTGCAATCGCTGTAGATGCCCCCATTATTTAGTGCGATATCTAGAGTCCAAGAATTCCAAGAGGTTTCTGGACAAGCGCCGTCGACCACCACTGCTTCCATTCTGCAATCACTTGAGCTCTTATAACGCATTTAGAGACTTTACCGCGATGTTACTGTAACCTTGCTGCGTTTCTACGTATACCAGAACACAGAGCCACTGGCCGTATTATGTGCGTGGTTTAAGTGCGCACCGTTGCATGGCCTTTAGGGTGATGCGTCACTTGAAGATGCTACCGTGATGATGCAGCGCGGTACGAGATTACTGCGCGAACTTCGACATTTTGATTTTTTTTCTTCACGGAGACAACAGGATTGCTGTAATGATACAACCCTGATGTGACAGAGATTTTGAAGTATTCACGAGATTCTTGAAATGTACAATTTATTGACTTTCTTAAACGATGTATGTAAAAAGGCAAATATAACGAACATTTATCAATCCGTAAGTCCTAAATAGAATACAAAACCAAGATTGCAATCACGGACCCTGTGACACAACCAGATGTGGATCAGGTGCCTCAGAGGATAAGCACTCCCTGCGACTGTCGACACCCGCCCTTAGCGCATACACTTATCAAGTAAGACGGTAACATCCGTAGCATAATCAGTGTGTGAAAACGGCCTCTACACAATGGCTATGAAACACATCAGACAGCATTTGACTCAACAGACGGTCAATTGTAACAATTGTTTATATTCGACCATAGAATACGAAATGCTTCCATTAACTGACTGTCTTAAACCCCGCAACAACCAACTGTCTCGTAAGTAGCTTCCTCGATACAAAGATGGGCATACGCGCTTGCTTAACAACTCATGGCGTAATCGAAGAAGTTGATGAGACATACACACCAGAGCGGGAGGGAATATGCTACGAACAAGAGGGGAAGTGGACAGCAAACCTGGAATTCGTTAGGGGTGCGGAAATGGACTGTAGGTGGCCGGGAAGGCAACTGTCAAAAATAATCCAGAGCGTAAAAGTTAAAGGGCAACGGAAGTGTGTACGCCAAGCACTCCTGTATTCGCGGTACCAGATAAGTATAGACAAGTGGAACGCGATGCAAAACACGAAGCGCAAGGGGTCAACGAGAGGCCAACCAGCGTAGTGGAAGACTGGACCCGATATCGCTAATTAGGGAGAGCCGAAGGGGTAGCCGGCACAGCAACGGACTGTAGCACAGAACCCCGCCCCCCGGGTGGTGGAAAAAAAAAGGCTGCGCAAATACAGAGAAGACGGGAAGTCCGAGGAGGGGGTAGGGAAGCAAGAGCTCCACACGCCAATGCGGGCACTTAAGGGCACGGGAAGAACGGTGTACGGTCAGCGTTCGGAGGCAAACAGCGGGGCGGAGAGCAGGAAAGGACAGAAGCGGGTTGAGCGAAAGGCGACACGCGGGCATGCAAACTTGGGGACGGAGAGGATAAGAGAAGCACACACAGCCGGAAGCGCAGGAACAGTCAGGGAAGCGAATAAGTCACCAGCGAAAAAGGGGAGAACCGGGACAGGGAACGGACAATCAGAAAGGGCAGAAGGGGACGGAAAGCCAGGAATAAAGACAGCCGAGACGGAGCAAGCAAACATGGAACCGGGCGAGCAGCGCACGGGGCCCAAAAGCGAACAGGAAGGGGGAAGGGATAACAGGGGGGGACATGAAGAGAGGGGAAGGGGGAGGAGTGTAAAGAGCAAAGTGGGGAAAAAGGTCACGGCGGGAAGCAGGCCACAAAAGTCGACCACTGTGTGAAGAGACACCAGGCGCCCCGGAGGCGCAGAGGGTGGAGCGGGGAGCGCGGGAGTGCAAAGGTGGAAACGCGCCGACATGGAGGGAAAAGATAAACCGACCAAAGAGAGTGGCAAGGTGCCCGGCGACTGCAGCGAGGAGAACGACAGGAGAGGAGAATACCCCATTGCAGCAAGACATGACCAGTGAGGAAATGGATTAAAACATGACGAACACGCAACCACGCACCGATTCGCATCAAGCATCTGAAGTTTTTCTTGGTAGAGAAGAAACGGAGGAGAGACAACGAGAGGCACGAGGGACTGAGAGAAGAAATAAAGCCGGGGCCCCGGAGACCTTGAGCGGGGCGGTGAAGATTGAAGGCAACCGCGAGGGGAGCCCACACGATACGACGGCACGAAAAGAAAGAGGGCAAAACAGGTGACGAGGGGTGAAGTGAGACGGCAGTCAGTCGTAGGGGGGAGAGAGAAAAAAAAACAGCAATCAAAACGGGGAGCGGGAGAAGGACGGCAAGTTGCGACGATCGGGGGAGGAAGAACGGGGATACACCGGTCTGGGAGAGAACATGCTTAGCGAAGTAATGTAAAATAAGGCAAAAAACCGACCCAAAGGTGTCGGCCATAACGGGTGTTTCAAGCGCGAGAGCGACCGAGCTCACTCTCAGCGCAATCACTGTTACGGTACAGCGTGTTTGATCATTGTCGACTAAAAAGCGGCCAAGAACCCAGTGGGGAGGGGATAGGGAGGTAGAAAAAGCAAAAGGAGCTTCAGGGAAAGAGCCAAGAAAGAAGTGGGGCACAAAATGAAGGACAGGGAAGAACAGTGGCGATCCAGGAGGGCGGAAAAGGGGGGGCCCGTGTGAAAGAATAAAGAGTCCAATAACCGTAAAATATCGGAGGAAGCCAAGCTGTTAAAAGTCCCCACGAACTCCTCCTTGTTTGGGTGCGATGTAGCGTGGGTGAAAGGATCTGTGAGAGGAGGGAGCGAGAAGGAACAAGAATGATTAGACCAAACATAAAGGAGCGCCCCCGCGAAAGCGGCCACGGGGAAGAAGTCCCAGACGGAGATCAAGGCGGGCTAGGACCGTGTGTACAGGAGGACAAATAGCCTCCCCTGGCATAAGCCAAAGGGAGACAGGATATACTTGGGCTGCACAAGAAGCGCGGCCAGGACGGAGGAGCAGTGACGTTTTTTGTGCAGACTCGCCCCGCCGAGCCCCCACGCCTAGTGGTAACAAAATTGATAAACAAGGAATGTTCATAGGAAGGAGAATGAGACAGAGACCGACTAAGGAGTCCAGGACACAAATGGCAGCAGGAACAAGCAGGGCGGAGGAATCCCTGAGGAAATAAAAAGATAGTTGGAGCATAGGGGAGGACATCATGCGGAACGCTCTTGAGTAGGATAGTGTCAAAGTCAAAGGCAGGAGACAGACTAGGGGCAAACACACTAGCAGAGGGCAAAGCGACAGGCGGAGAATGGGGGGCGCACGAGAGCGAACCGAGATATGTACGTGATAAACACAACGGGCTCGAAGGAACTACGCTCTCAAACCACAGCATCGCGGGACTAACATGGCTCTCAGCAAAGGCAAGAGGATGTCGAACAAAGTCGGAGAGGCATTGTTGTGTGTCGGTACCAGAGTGGTGCGTGTTGTAGTCAGCACGGGAGACCGCACTGACGACGAACGGGCCAGTCAGTACGGGATCGGTCTGCGCGGGAGCGCTGACGAGTGGTAATAAAGGATGGTTCGATGGTACAATATAAACGAGGATCTCTTACTTAAATTGAGAAATGTGCACAGAAAAGTCGTAAAGAGAACAAATCTGCAGACCAATGTGTTGACCAAAATCGCTGTGCAGGTAGGAGCAGGAATCGTATAACTCTTTGTTGATTGCCTATTAACAAGGGTGATTTCGAAAAGGGAAACACAATAGAGGGATGAGTGTGGATAAGGCAATGCGGCAACACTTGAGAATAAACGTACAGGACGAGGAGACAGATCACGACCGCAACTTCTCGCGAGTAGATGCAAAATTTTTAAAGTATAAACAGAGCTACCTCTCAAAATAATATTGATGTGGGAGGTGGGATGTGCGTGATTGTGAGGAGAGAGCATGGAAGAGCGAAGGGGAGGAGGCAAAAAAAAGGGAGACTCTGGGAGAGGCGGTAAGAGTGTATACTTATGATATGTTGATTCAAGGCGGTGAAAAGCAAAGCTACCGTAAAGGACGAAGGCAGAAAAGCGGGAAAGGGTGACAGGTAGTACACACTCGAAAAAGAGCGGAGGGAGTGGGAAAAAGAGGTGCGGTGCAGAGAACGAAAGAGGGGACCACCAGGGAAGGGTCATAGCACCCGCAGGTGGAGAGATGAAAGCCGCAGCACACGGAGGAAACGAGAAAAAAAAGGAGATCAAGACAGAGCATACACGAACACAAAGAGCACAAAGGGAAGAAAACGCGGAGAAAAGACGGGCGCCCGCGAGCGGGATTGGCGGCAGGCAGGAGAGCCGCGGAGACGAGGCTTCAGTCCTAACAATGGTCGGTGGAAACCTGAGTGGCCGTCTAGAAGTAGATCAATTTATGATGCTAATTACAGGTTGCGCTAGGCCAAATCAACGGAATAATATCTAGAAAAACAAATATAGGAAATGAAATAATGGGGCATAGAGAGGTAGGCAAGGAAAAGCGACTGGGTACGACGGAAATGCAAGCAGGGAGAGCGAAAATTAAGGGATAACAGCAGGGAAACTATAGGGCTAATAAAGGCTACACTTGGTCGTATAAGAAATGGATCAAGTCTATGGCAGTTAACATCTAAACTGCACAGAACGCGGAGAGTTGTCGGCGCATAACTCGAGAGAATGTCGGGATGGTATAGAGTGGAGGCGCCCACAAAAAATTATTAGTCTTGCAAGGTCATATGTAAAGTCACAGTACCACATTCTCAGCCAGGCTGGGTTGCAACAGATATTCCAATAATTAAGTAGAAATTCTGGTAACAAAGCAGCAAGAGGGGGCACAAATGGGCCCACCGAGGGGCGCGAGAGTCACGGAGCAAGAGGGTAGGCGTCAGAGACTAGTAATATATTTCGAGAGGGTCCAAAAGAGGGTCTGGCCAGCAGAGACCGGGCGAAAGGGGTGAAAGAGAAATTTACCAATTAGCACAGTAGCCAGCGCCGGCGACCCGTGAGGTACCACCCTCATGTATTTGGCTTAAGATCGCTCCAAAACACCCCAGTTAAATAATAAATTTCATACTTTTTGATTATCCATGATCCGATTCATGATATTTTTGGCCTTCTTTCATAAAAATTTTGTTTAGTTGAAATATTTTGTGCATGGTTCGATTAATATAAAACTCCTCACAGTATGCCATTATGGGCATTATTGCTATTGTCAGAGTACATGTACCGGCTTGTAATATAAGTCTTAATTCCCTGTTTTTCAGCTGAGAATAGAATAAAAAGCGCAAAGTTTTTTACCCATGATTACAAATTTTTCAGCTGGACAAATTTTACAGTCCATTGAATATATATAGTTACATGTCAAGCTGCCGATTATCTACTCTTTGATATAAACCAAGATTGTGTGAAAATTGCATCTCATTGGATATATATTGTTGTCATGACTTTTTGTTATTGTTCATGACAAATAAATTCATACACGCCCCCCACCCCTTCAGTGTAAGTCCAGTACAATACCTGGTTTTTTTTCTTGTCGCTTATTTTAGAATATGCCCCCCCCCACCACTTTGAGGATGTTCCTTGCACTATTGTGTTGTCTTTTTGCTGTCCGCCGATTTATTTAAGGAAGGTTTGCCGGCACGCCCGATCCCTGGACCTCTTCAACCCTGTGTGGAGAGGATCCAGGTTAGAATAGATTCCCCTTACGGAAAAAAAACCAAGGCCGTATCACAGGCAGGTGTTCTGTGTTCAATTAACCTTGTTATAGATGAAATTGCATGAAGAGTCTAATTGTTCGGGATTTGTGGGTCGATATGAGCTTTAAACCTTTGAAAATGAAGAACCCGAGAGGTGTCTGCCCACATGATATATAATGCAAGAAAGAAATGAGAATGATAGTGCTATTTGCAAGTAAATCAATGGATTTTCCTTGCGTTCACTAGTTGCATATTCGGTTGGTGTACTGACAATGTTTATTGAGTTGTTATTCATCTCTCTCTCCTCGCTCTCTTTCTCTCTCTCTCTCCTCTTCTCTCTCTCTCTTCTCTTCTCTCTCTGCTCCTCTCTCTCGTCTCTCTCTTCTTGCTCATCTTTCTCTTCCTCCTCTCTCTCTCTCTCAGCATTCAACGAGATATTAACTGGCACCGTTTTGGTTTTCTGTTGTTAATGTTATATTATCTGAAAGAGAAATATCTAGATATGAATAGATAATTATAGTAATTAGTGGTTTTTTGCGGTTTTTATTAAGTGGAGGTGTGTGTCTTAGTGGTAGGTATCGTGAAGGATTATAACTACCTTAGTACGTGATATTCCCCGGCTCTTACGGTAAACGCAGGACATGGTGAGGAGAAACCGCCATTCCGGAGGAGCACGAGGCAATTGACGTGGGCTATCTCACACGGGGCTGAGGCTTGCTGTACCGATGTGTAGGACCAACGGAGTACTGCAGAAAGAAGCGAGATTAAAACGGTGTGCGGGTCTCCCAACCTATAACCGGTAGAGGTCATAATGAGAGGAAGATGAGGTGGAGGATATCGGGGATAGAGGCGTGAGATAGAGCTGAGAACGGCGGGGGTGGCCCACGACTAGCCGGGAGCACAATACCACAGTATGAGCACTTGTGCTTGTGTTGAGGGTATGGGTACGCATAAAATACTTCCGACCTGATACTCGTCAACCGAAGGTCGCTGGTGATAAGCAAGAATACGTCGACAGAATGGACGAGCAGGCAGTGAGCAGACCGGGAGAGTTTAGGACCGAACTCTCGCTGAAAAGACGGCGAAGTCGGCAAAAATAGGAAAAAACAAAGTATGTGTCACCAAAAATAAAATAAAAATAGTATTGGCAGAATAAAGCAAAAGAGGCCAGAAGAAGAACTCTGGAGAAAGGCACCACACTAGGGCGCAAAAGGCCCTCCCACCCGTCTGGTCGGAATGTAGGTCATGGTGCGGAGCAGAAGAACAGCGCCAGCTAAAACAGCTCTAGAATAGGGAGATAAGGGAAACCAGAAAGACTGCCGATGATTTGCAGGACAGAGCATGCAGAGGGATGGTAGCTGGCATCTAGATAAGAAGAATAAGCGATAGTTGGGCAGTGGCATGAAAACCCTTTGTAATGACACCTCGACCAATAGAGCAAGAGCACTAGAGCGAAAAAAAAAAAAAAGCCTGCGCGGCCAAGGAGAAACCAAGGAGTGGACGACGGATGACAGGAGATAACACGAGAGAAAGAGACGGTTCAGGAGATGGGACAGGAAAGTGAACAAAAAGGGAAAGATAGGAGAAAAGGGGAAAGGAAATAAAGAGAAATACCGACCCTACGCAAGATGGGAGGTGTAAATTAGAACGGAGATCCCTGCCAGGCAGCGCGACAAGTATAACACGAGCCACCAAGAGATGGGTAGGGTTTATTGCGGCGACGAAAGCAAACGCGCGCGATGCGTAATAAAGGTTGTACACGACTGTAAGGGGTGCAGAACCACGCTGCCTATACAGCCGGGAAGTAGCACAGTAGCAAGAGGGACCTGTACCGGGAAAAGCAAGAAGGTGCACCCATCCATGGGTGGCAAACAGGGGAAAGGTGGGGGGGGCCGGTCCGATTTGTCGACAGCCAGGCGATTCACAGTGGCGAACAGCAGAAGTGCAAGCCGTTGAACATTTAGAATTGACAGAGGTGGTGAGGGGATATAAAAGCTGAAATCGTTTAATAAAAATAAAATAGATAAACAAAATTCTCAAATAATTGGAAATTTAAACAGTGGCTCGATACAAGTCAACAAGTATATAAAACGGAACAAGAAACCTACCTTTAATTTATAGGGGGAACGTTTCATAAATGAGAAGATAAATTGGTCCGAGTGTTCCGCTATTAAACAAATATTTAGATTTACGGCACAAAGATCGTCATATAATATAAAAACCACACAAAATATGTGTGTCTTATAGAAGTTATAGTGACACATTACAATCATGTTTTTCTGAGAAGGATTCCACATGAGTGATGCAATTATCAATCAACAAATCGGCCTCCTATACAAAACAAGCATGTACTTACATTAGAAATCTATCCGATGTTTTCACATTAGACATTCAACATTACTAATAATTTAGACAGTAAACACGTTATGTCTATCGTAATCAAAGGTTAGAGTGTGTTCATCATTAATACAAACCAAGAGGCGCCATGGCCACATCTCACCTGAACCACTGTCTTCACGTAAGAATAAGCAGTTAGTTACTCATACACTTAATCTCCAGTTCCCCCACCCAACCCTCGATATAACCTCTAGGGTAGGGCGATTATCTAAAACAACTAAATCTACACTTCTTATCAGTCGACATCTTCAGGATAATTATCCATCGTCAGCATTCTTATATAAATATTAGTAAAAGATTATTTCTCCTTATATATTTACTAACTGTAAAAACTGAATTGCCCCTCATTGTGGTCTCCGCACTACCCCGTAGTTCATGATTATAGACAAACTTTTACTGCTTTCACTATATCAGTTACATACTTTTTTCTACCTCAGTGTTTCTTCACAACCTTATT
>CAJDSM010050709.1:0-13184 GCA_903981925.1 Ostrea lurida | reverse complement strand
ATGACATTCCAGGTGATGATTTGACGCGAGGGTCTTGCCTTTGGTTGTTACCAGATTACCTACGAACCACTGGATACAAAGTTTTGCAGTTATCTGATACTACGGTATCTACAACTGATTTGCCATGATTGTGTGGTGTTGATTGTTACTAAATTACTTGTGTGCCATCTGACGCGAGGTCTTGCGTAATTGTGTAAGTTACCTATGGACCTTTGACGCGAGGTATTGGCTTAAGTTGTGGTTTAAGTTACCTATGGACGCTCTGATGCGAGGTCTGCGTAAGTTTTTGTGTAAGTTACCTTAAACTGGAACTCCGTTGGTTGTTGGCTACACACAAACAACGTTGTACTCAGGAGAAGCGAGAGCCAGCAGAGGTACCAGTTTTAAAGTATACCTATGGACCATTTGACGCGAGGTCGTAATGTAAGTCCTACGGACCATTTGAAGTCTTGGTGTCGGTTGTAATAGTAAGATATCTGAGGTATATTAAACGAGAGACTTTTTTTGTCGTGAATTTTTATGATGATAAACTACAAGTACCTACGGATCACTTGATGTGTTATCCTGCCGTTGGCTGTTACTATAACTTATCAAAGGACCATTTTCCAGGTGACTTTGTCGTTGGTTGGTTGTTTCTACGTTACATGTACCTTCGGATTGCTTGACGCGAGGTTTTACCGTGGGTTACCTACTTTCCGCTTAGAAGAGATCCCAGATTTGTTCATATGATTTCCTAACTGATTTCATTCGCTGTTAGCGTGACTTGTTGACTTTAGGGAGAAATTATTAGATCTAGCTTCTAGTTCACACAGTATTACACCTGTCACAACTAATCAAATGGCCCGAATTCTCTCATCTCTGACTGCTAAGTGGTAACAATTCAAATATACAATAAACTCTACCGATTAAGATCTCTGGGGACGAGATAGATGGTTTGCCTACAGCTGATCTGACAAGATAATTTACCGGCTGTAAGATTAACTACCTACATCTGATAGCATGCCACGATGATCTATACCTACAATTAATTGGACTTGAAACCTCACCTATGGTTGATATAACGGTCTGATAGAATGCCACGATGATCTATACCTACAATTAATTGGACTTGAAACCTCACCTATGGTTGATATGACGGTGACAGAGAAGTAGAGAGCCCCCGGGAAGGACCATTTATACGGTGGTCCCCCTTCCTTGCCGTAGTCCCCACAGGAGTCTCCTCCGTAACCAATGGCGATACTGTTGTCTCGGAAGGTCTCCAGGATGCTCTTGAGCTGGATCGTCATGACTTTTTGTTTGATGTTGCCCCGTTTTCCGGTCTCACGCTGATCATCTGTTGAGAGAGTCTTGTTCTCCAGGGGAGCGTATTCGTTCCTGGATGTAGCAGATTTGCTGTTCGTGTTTTTGCTCTAAATGGTCCTGAATAGTGAATCCGCCTGCTACACAGTAGCAGCGCCACCAGAACTGCACAGTCCCACGTGAGAGAAAAGAAACTTCAGTGAACTTCCGAACAGCTATCCGTTCTTTTTTCTTCGCCATCGTCTGCGGTTTTGTGTTTCGATAAGTCTAATCCCACTTTTTTTCGAAGTTAAGGCCACTTTCGTCCCATATTCTGTTACTAATTCTACATTATTAATTTTTGTGTTTAGAAAGGGATGAACTCCTCTTTGCCTTTCTTTTCCAAACAAGATGGCGGCGGCTGGTACAAATGGTCGTAGTTGACTCACCTCTGAATGGATTAGGATTTTTTTTTTTCAAATTTTTAAAAAGAGAATCGATTCAACGAAAACCTTTACAAAGAGGTAGAAACGTTTGTGATGAAATATATTCAAAACTAACAATTCAGCGCTGGTAACCGGTATTGATCCGGGGACTCTGTACAGTGATGTAATACATCTAGAAAGTATCTATACTGTTCTGCACCGAATTAACCGCTTCTTCTGAATGAATACACCCAGAGTAACGGTATTGTACATGATAATGGGATGTAATAGAACATAAAGACAGAAATAATCTGATATGCAGGGAATGCGGCCGCTCAACTTCTCCAGACAATACAGCTTCTAACAAGATCAGGCAGGCCGATCTGAATTCCTTCGATCGACGAACATCAGTTTTTTTTAATTCTGTTTTTTGTTTTGGGATAGAATAATGTCTTATATCAAAAAGATTACATTCTCTAAGTAATTATTTTCATGTTTCCATCATATCTTTGCCTTCAATTTTTCAGATTCAAGGTGTCCGTGTAAACAAACCATATGTTGTTCAGCGTTTTTGAAAATAAATTAGTGTAAAAAGGAGATAAGTTTTGCGGTAAGAGAACAATAATATCCACCCGAGCCAATCAATTTTCAGAGGCGAGTGGGAAGCTGGAATAAATGCGTGGGTGGACTCCGTGTCTGCTAGTACTGTAATGTCTATTATATAATTGCCAGGGGGCCAATGGAGGCCAACAGAATAGGCTCATAAAAGTTATAGTCATAATGATGGAAATAGCATGAGTTACACGTACGTGACAAAGTTATACATTGTACTGATCAAAAATGGAATTAGGAATTTTAAAGCATCTTTATAGTTTTAAAGTCTACTTATGCTTAATAACCGCAACAGTATGTTAGATAAATTGAAATTGACAGCGGGTCAGCGGTATGTAAGTTAATTGGGTAACGCGAGTCAACCGTATCAGTCTATATTACATTGAATAGCGAGGGGCAACCGGTTATGTAAATGGCAAATATAACGAACAAGTGATCAAGTCTCGTATAGTCCTCAAATTCAAAGTACAAAACACATAGAGTTGGGCAACACGGACCCTGGGACACACCAGGGTGGGAATCAGGTGCCTTGGAGGAAGTACATCCCCTGTTGACTCGGGCCTCACACCCTGCCGTGATCCCTAGTCTTTGATCAGGTAACGGAGAATCCGTAGATCAAATCAGTGTGTGAAAATGTATGGAATAAGGCGGGTCAACCTGTGTAAGTGTACAATTTGAATAGTGAGGGTCAGCGGGTATGTAGATATAATTAAGTATAATTAGAATGAAATGAATCACGTTTTGTCATCCGTATCACCAACCACAAACAGATGGGGGGGAAAATGGCGATAACTATTTACACATGAATATGATTTCTTTTTTTAAAGGGTGTCCTTGCAATATCCGATTCCATTTGCTCTCATGCTTGTCAGTTAACATTTGAAGAATATCCAGGAAAATAGGTTCACTTAATGGATGTTTTCTTCAACGTAAATTGAATGCTATTTGTCACTGTGACTGTCCAAGGTTTGGTTGTTTAGTGCTGGCGTTTTGATATAATTGCGAAACTTTATTAATGAACCAGTACAATTTGTCAATTATTTTGAAAGTTTTTCCATTACAAAACCTTATCAGAAGTGTAATTATTATATTAAGCATAGTTTTTTTCAAAATAAGACCTTTTGCATATTCAAATGTACATCATCATAAAATCGACTCCTAAAACAGAGATACAGTGAACATTAAGCACTCATGTTCCACTGCTGCATAGGTGTCGAAGCGGGTGACACTGTTTGGTAGACAAGAATAGGGGATCTAGAGAGATAAATAGAATACGGGAAGCTAGAAAAGTAAGAAAGTGTAGGGGATCTAAAGGTAAAGAAAGAATAGGGTATCTAGACTGGTAAGAAAGAATTGGGATCTCCATGGAAGAAATAATAGGGGATCTAGAAAGTAAGAAAGAATAGGGGATCTAGAAAGTAAGAAAAAGAATAGGGGATCTAGCAAGTAAACAGGTATAGGGATCTAGAAGGTAAAAAAGCAAATAGGGATTAGAAAAGTAAAGAAAGTATTGGGGATCTAGAAAGGTAAGATTCTAGAAGATAAGAAATAATAGGGAATCTAGTAAGGTAAAGAAATATAAGGATCTAGAAGGTAAGAAAAGAAATAGGGGTATCTAAAAGGTACAAAAAGAATAGGGGGATTAAGAAAGTAAGAAAGAAATTGGGGATCTAGACAGTGGCGGAATTTAGAGGGGGGCAGGGGGGCCCGGGCCCCCCTTTTGGTGACCAACCTTAATTATTATGTATAGATATCACTGTATGTAAACTAACCTCTAAAAGTAAACTTTATAAAGCTCTAAACCAAAAGCTTCCCGGGGGTCTTCGCCGCTGCCCACTTTCGGCTTCATCCAGACCTTACGCTTACTGGTCCTTTTTCAAATCGGAACCGCCCCCCCCCCCCCTTTTGACAAATCTGGAATCCGCCACTGTAAGCGATAAGAAAAGAATAGGGGAAGTCTAGAAGGTGAAGAAAAGAATAAGTGGGGGGGATGCTAAGAAGGTATGAACAGAATAGGGGATCTAAAGGTAAGAAACTTAGGGTCTATGATAGGTAAGAAAGCATAGGGATCTAGAAAAGTAAGTAATGGGGGAATCTTAGAAAAGTAAGAAAGAATAGGGAATCTAAGAAGGTAAGAAAGAATAGGGGAATTAGAAGGTAAGAAAGAATATGGAATCTAGAAGGTAAGAAGAATAGTGGAGTCTAGGACAGGTTATGAAAGAATAGGGGAATCTAAAAGGTAAGAAAGAATAGGGGATCTAGAATAGTAAGAAAGTATGGGGATCTAGAATGGTAAGAAGAAATAGCGATCTCAGAAAGAATAGGGGATCTAGAAGGTAAGAAAGAATAGGTTGATCTAGAAGTAATTTGGGGGGATGTAGTAAGCGAAGCAAGAGAGAGAGGAGGAGGCACTCCCTTATAAGGCATATATAATACATATGTAACCTAAAAAATCTTCTACATTCAAAATTACTTTAACTGATCAATCATGGGCCCGGATAGCAGTTTGATTTACAAAGGGTCTATTTTTACATTAGATCAGCAACAGTTATGAAATTGCTCAGAAACAGATTTACAACAGGATTTAAAATGTCATAAATATTCATGCACAGTATAACAGATGACTCGTGTTACATGAATGTCTAATGCAACATAATATGTTCTTTGTATCAATGTTCTTTTAAGCCATTTTCAGAATAATTTTTTTCAAGCAAGCACAAAAACATTTATATTTTTTGGTTTAATCATTAAAAACTAACAAGGTTTCTCGTCAGGTGTGTAAAAGTAAAAGTTTATATTGATTTTGTTAATTATTTTGCAACCTTCGTTTTGCTAATTATTTTGGACAAACCAAGTAAATATAAAGAATCCTCTTCAGACTTCGCTATATGTGTCTACAGATATATGATGATTGCTGTTTGAAAAAATGTCGGGGGTATATAAAAATCATTTGACTAGATAATATGTTAATATGCTTGGTTGATCTTATCTATGGGCAATATGCTTTCTTGAGTAAAAACAAAAGATGAATTAACGTTTCACCGTAAGTCAAAACCATATTTCATGAATTGACAAGTAATGGAAATTTCCTAACATTCAATTAGTGGGCTATTTGCAACGCAAGAGATCAACCTTACAGGATTTAATATGCATTGTTTTACATTTCAAATTGTTACAAGATTCTTATCCATTGGCAAAATCATTTTTTTTCTTTAAAAATTTCAAGGCCAAAGTGTTTACCCAAACCCCAACGCATTTTACAAAAATCCACAATTATTCTGCGATCAAATAAATGAAGATTGGTTGACAAATGGGCATGAAACATAACTTTGTATCTTGCAATTCATAGCAAAGCCTCAGAACCATCCTTTATATAATCATTTTGAGCCGGGTAAAGCTCTTGAGTACTAAAAAGTGTACACAAGATATTTGTATTCCGAGCACTGTCAATTGATTTTATGTTCCCAGAAGGAAAACAAATTCTGACATGTTTTACAAAGCTTAAGTTTAAAAAATCGTTATTTTAGTCTTGGATAAGTAACACTAAGCCATCCTTACAATGTTTCTAAATTGCATCAAGTTTAGATGGTACACCATTTGAAGTACTTGATAAGTAAGATTATCATGCAAGTCGTCAACATCATTTAACAGATGAATTAAAATGGTGTTACGAATTACCGTTGTAATGCTTTAAAGATAATGCCAACCTTTTTGGAAAATGCTTTACGATATAGTTTACAAAAGTCGATAAATTTTGACTCATTACAATGTGTGAATGGTAAGATGACCGAACTTATCACTGTAAAGACTTCGGACATTTAAAATTCCAAAACCTTTTTTACAAATTCAAAGATGTCAAGGCAAAGGATAACGAACAGTTGATCAATCTCGTAAGTCCCAAATATCGATACAAAAAACATAAGCGTTTGGCAAACACGGATCCCTGGACACACCAGAGGTGGGGATTAATGTCCTAGAGGAGTAATCATCCTGTTGACTGGTCACCCCGCGCGTATTCCCATTGTCCTCGATCAGATCTAATTAATTCGTCCTTGATTACAACAGGTCTGACTTTTCAATGTATTAGTTTTTGGTTTTTACTGTTTTTATGGTTTTACCACTGTTGTAGTTTTTTGGTCTTTACAGGTTTCTTTGTAGCCTGGTTTTGTCACTGTTGTAGTTTTTTGGTCTTACAGGTTTCTTTGTAGCCTGGTTATGATCACTGTTGTAGTTTTTTTGGTCTTTACGTTTCTTTTGTAGCCTTGCGTTTATCAACTGTTGTGTTTTTGGTCTTTTACAGTTTTTTCTTTGTAAAGCCTGGTTCATCACTGTTGTAGGTTTTTTGGTCTTTACAGTTTTCTTTTGTAGCCTGGTTTTGTCATGTTGTAGTTTTTGTCTTTACAGTGTTCTTTCTGTGTAGCCTGGTTCTCACCTGTTGTAAGTTTATTTGGTCTTTTGACAGTTTTCTTATGTAGCTGGTTTGTGCGGACTGATATGACTACTGTTTACTTCTGGTACTTGTAGTTGCGGAGTATATTCTGTTGTAGGCCGCTGGTTTTGTCATGTCTGTAGTTTTTTGCGTGCTTTCCACAGATTTCTGTAGGTAGTCCTGGTTCTATCAAACTGCGTGGATAGATTTTGGGTCTTATAGCAGTTTCTGTGTAGCGCTGCGTGTCTATCAACCTCGCTCATAGATATAACGTTTATTTTAGAGGATCTAATAAAAATTATCTATCTTTGTAAGCACGCTGTGGATGCTGTCATGTTGTTTTTTGGTTTTACGAGTTCTGTGTCGCCTGGTTATACACTGTTGTAGGTTTTTTGGTCTTTACAGTTTCTGTGTAGCCTGGTTCTATCACTTGTTTGTAGTTTTTGGTCTTTACAGTTTTCTGTGTAGCGCTGGTTATACCACTGTTGTAGTTTTTGGTCTTTACAGTTTCTTTGTAGCCTGGTTTTGTCACTGTTGTAGTTTTTTGGTCTTACAGTTTCTGTGGTAGCCTTGGTTCTATCATTGTTGTAGTTTTTTGGTCTTTACATTTTTCCTTGTAGCCTGGTGCCTGTCACTGTTGTAACTTTTTTGGTCTTTACAGTTTCTGTGTCGCTGGTTATACACTGTTGTACAGTTTTGTGGTGCCCTTTAGCAGTTTCTTTGATAGTCCTGGTTTTGTTAACATGTGTGTAGTTTTTGGTCCTTTTACAGGTTTCTTTGTAGCTGGTTTTCACTGTTGTAGGTTTGGTCCTTTTACAGTTCTTTTGGTAGCCTGGTGTTCGCCTCACTGTTGTCGTTTCTTCTGGTCTTTACAGTTTTGGGTGCCTGGTGTCTATCGGACTAGTTTGTAGCTGGTTTTGCGTCTTTTACACGTTTTGGCTTGTAAGCACCTCGCGTTGTTGTTCACAGGGCATTGTAGGTTCATTTGGCGCTCTTAACGATCTTCCTTTTAGATACAGCGCTGGTGTTGGTGGTCTCACACTGTCAGTAGTTTCATTGGACTCTATCATAGTATAATACTACTGTGTAGCCCTGGTCTATCATCATGTTGTAGTTTTTTGGTCTTTACAGTTTCTGTGTTAGCCTGGTTTATCACTGTTGTAAGTTGTTTTGGTCTTTACATTTTCTTTGTTAGCCTGGTTATACCCCACTGTTGTAGTTTTTGGTCTTTAAGTTTCTGTGTAGCCTGGTATTATCCTGTTGGTAGTGTTTTGGGTCTTAACAGTTTCTGTGTACGCTGGTTATACCACTGTTTGTACGTTTTTGGTCTTTACAAGTTTCTTTGGTAGCCGGTTTGTCACTGTTTAGTTTTGTTGGGTCTTTTACAGTTTCTGTGTAGCCTGGTTCTTCACTGTTGTGAGTTTTTGGTCTTACATTTTCTTTGTAGCCTGGTTCTGTCACTGTGTATTTTTTGGTCTTTACAGTTTTGTGTCGCTGGTTATACCAGCTGTTGTGTTTTTTGGGTTCTTTACAGTTTCTTTGTAGCCTGGTTTTGTCACTGTTGTAGTTTTTGGCTCTTACAGTTCTGTGTAGCCTGGTTTTGTCACTGTTGTAGTTTTTGGTCTTTACAGTTTCTTTGTAGCCTGGTTTTGTCACTTTTGTAGTTTTGGTCTTTACAGTTTCTGTGTAGCCTCGGTTCTATCAACTGTTGTAGTTTTTGGTCTTCTACGTTTCTTTGTAGCCTGGTTTTGTCAACGTTGTAGTTTTATGGTCTTTACAGTTTTCTTTGTAGCCTGGTTTGTCACTGTTGTAGTTTTGGTCTTTACAGTTTTTTTCTGTGTAGCCTGGTTCTATCACTGTTGTAGGTTTTTGGTCTTTACAGTTTCTGTGTAGCCTGGTTCTATCACTGTTTGTAAGTTTCTGGTCTTTACATTTTCTTTGTAGCCTGGTTCTGTACGTGTTGTATTTTTGGTCTTTACAGTTTCTGTGTCGCCTGGTTTATACCACGGTTGTAGTTTTTGGTCTTTAGCAGTTTCTGTGTAGCCTGGTTTATATTCAACTGTTGTAGTTTTTTGGTCTTTTACAGTTTCCTGTGTAGCCTGGTTATACCACTGTTGTAGTTTTTGGTTCTTTACAGTTTTCTGTGTAGCCTGGTTCTATCACTGTTGCGTAGTTTTTTTGGTCTTTACAGGTTTCGTGTAGCCTGGTTCTATCATGTTTGTAGTTTTTTGGTCCTTTACATTTTCTTTGTAGCCTGGTTCTGTCACTGTTGTATTTTTGGTCTTTAAGTTTCTGTGTCGCCTGTTATACACTGTTGTAGTTTTTGGTCTTTACAGTTTTCTGTGTAGCCTGGTTATAATCACTGTTGTATTTTGGTCTTTAACAGTCTTCTGTGTAGGCTGGTTATACCACCTGGTGTAGTTTTTGGGTCTGTACAGTTTCTTGGTAGCCTGGTTTTGGTCACTGTTGTAGTTTTTGGGTCTTTACAGTTTCTGTGTAGCCTGGTTCTATCACTTTGTAGTTTTTGGTCTTTACCTTTTCTTTGTAGCCTGGTTCCTGTTCACCTTGTATTTTTTGGTCATTACAGTTTCTGTGTCGCCTGGTTATACCAACTGTTGATGTTTTTGGTTTTACAGTTTCTTTGTAGCCTGGTGTTTGTCACTGTTTGGTAGTTTTTGGTCTTTACAGTTCTGTGTAGCTCGGTTTTGTCAACTGTGTAAGTTTTTGGGTCTTTACAGTTTCTTTTGTAGCCTGGTTTTGTCGACTGTTTTGTAAGTTTTTGGTCTTTACAGTTTCTGTGTAGCCTGGTTTCTATCACTGTTGTAGTTTTTGGTCTTTACAGTTTTTCTTTGTAGCCTGGTTTTGTCACTGTGTATTTTTGGTCTTTACAGGTTTTCTTTGTAGCCTGGTTTTGTTCACTGGTTGTTAGTTTTTGGTTTTACAGTTTTCTGTGTAGCCTGGTTCTATCAACTGTTGTATGTTTTTGGTCTTTATCAGTTTTCTGTGGAGCCTGGTTCCTATCACTGTTGTAGGTTTTTGTCTTTACATTTTCTTTGTAGCCTGGTTCTGTCCACTGTTGTATTTTTTGGTCTTTAACAGTTTTCTGTGTCGCCTGGTTATCCACTGTTGTAGTTTTTGGTCTTTACAGTTTCCTGTGTAAGCTGGTTAATCACTGTTTGTAGTTTTTGGTCTTTACAGTTTCTGTGTACCCTGGTTTATACCATCTGTTGTAGTTTTTTGGTCTTTACCATGTTTCCCTTTGTAGCCTGGTTTTGTCCTGTTGTAGATTTTTGGTCTTTACAAGTTTCTGTGTAGCCTGGTTCTATCAACTGTTGTGTTTTTGGTCTTTACATTTTCTTTGTAGCTGGTTCTGTCACTGTTGTATTTTGGTCTTACAGTTTCTGTTCGCCTGGTTCTATCACTGTGTGTAGTTTTGGTCTTTACAGTTTCTTTGGTAGCCTGGTTTTGTCACTGTTGGTAGTTTTTGGTGCTTTACGTTTCTGTGTAGCTCTGGTTTATATCGACTTCGTAAGTTTTTGGTCTTTACAGTTTCTTTGTAGGCCTGGTTCTATCAACTGTTGTAGTTTTGGGTCTTACTAGTTTCTGTGTAGCCTGGTTATACCACTGTTGTAGTTTTTGGTCTTTACAGGTTTTCTTTAGCTAGCGGTTCTTATTACTGTTGTAGTTTTTGGTCTTTACAGTTTTCTGTGTAGCCTGGTTCTATCACTGTGTAGTTTTGGTCTTACAATTTCTGTGTAGCCTGGTTTGTCACTGTTGTAGTTTTGGTCTTTTACAGTTTCTGTGTAGCTGGTTATATCACTGTTCTGTAAGTTTTGGTCTTTACAGTTTCTGTTAGCCTGGTTCTATCACTCGTTGTTAGTTTTTTGGTCTTTACAATTTCTGTGTCGCCTGGAATATACCATCTGTTGTAGTTTTTGGCTTTACAGTTTCTGTGTAGCCTGGTTATATCACCTGTTTGTAGTTTTTTGGTCTTTACAGTTTCTGTGTAAGCCTGGTTCTATCACTGTTTGGTAGTTTTTGTCTTTACAGTTTCTGTGTAGCCTGGTTTGTCACTGTTGTAGTTGTTTGGTCCTTTACAGTTTCTGTGTAGCCTGTCTGTCACTGTTGTATTTTTGGTCTTTAACATTTTCTTTGTAGCCTGGTTATATCACTGTCGTAGTTTTTTGGTCTTTACAGTTTCTGTGTAGCCTGGTTTTGTCCACTGTTGTACGTTTTGGTCTTTACAGTTCTGTGTCGCCGGTTTATATCACTGTTGTTAGTTTTTGGTCCTTTACAGTTTCTTGTCGCCTGGTTCTATCAACTGTTGTAGTTTTTGGTCTTTACAGTTTCGGTTAGCCTGGTTCTATCAGCTGGTTGTAGTTTTTGGTCTTTACAGTTTCTGTGTACCTGGTTCTATCACTGTTGTAGTTTTTGTTTGTCTTTACATGTTTTGTGTAGCCGGTTCTATTAACTGTTTGTAGTTTTGTGGTCCTTTAAAGCAGTTTCTTTGTATGCCTGATTTTGTCACTGTTGTAAATCCATCTATCATCACAGATTAAAGCATTAAAATTCACCAACAATGGAAAATAATTACTCCTTATGATTGAAATTTCAATAACTCGCTGCCCCGGCTGTTGTTCAAAACTCTGTTATATTGATGCACAGGGTAAATATCAAAAAACGTGTATTAATAATTTCTATCAAAACAAATTAACATTTTGTGGAGTGTAACTATTGAAAAACGGCCTAAAATTTTACCGCCATTAACATGTACCTATCACTTTGCTTTGTAATTTTCCTATCTGTAAAGGGACAGGAAGATGTACCCAGATCGGCAACAATGACATTATGGCAAAAAGAATCATATTAGTACAGTATATAAAAGTTAAATAAAACTTGGGTCATTTGTTTTGTCACAATGTTTTGATAATGAACCACTTACACTTCACTAACACATCTGCAATGTATCATTTTCTTGTATCAAGACTATAAGTCCTGTATTAAAATCATAACTGTTTACAAACAAATGCAAATAATATGGTATTTTTACTAGCTTATCACTGATTCAGTGCTATATTGTAACTAGTCAAAACTTCAGTATACTCGAAGAATTATATCAGTCGGAATCCCCAGATGTTAAAAACTCTGTCAAGTAGTTATGTACTCATCCGCGCATTTGCAACACATTCATAAGGAAAATCGTATCATTACAAACATGTATATTGTTGTATTGCGTATCGCGTACTTGCGTTACATATCTAAACGATATCCACTGAAAGGAAAACCTGGGAAAGTATCATTATTGCTTAATAAACCTTATTTAAATATGTTGTGTCTAATTACTATTGACAAGTGTGTCAACCAAGGGACCGTGCTTCCGGCATACAGGTAATCTAAGTAGCTGTTTCACCTCGTGTCAAGTGCAAATAATCTATAGAAGCACATTACAAATATTACTTGATGATTACTCAGACCTTTCTTTATCGGATGATATATTTAGCAGCAATGCTAGTTTTCAATATAGTCCTGCATATAATTATCACGTTTACTATGTTTCGATTAAGGGCTCACGGCGGGTGTGACCGGGTCGGCAGAGGACGCTACTCCTCTATGGCACTTTTTGTCGGAGGTTTGTGTTGCCCATACACTCGATTTTGTAATATATGCCTCTATGGCACTTTTTGTCGGAGGTTTGTGTTGCCCTACACTTCGGATTTTGTATATATTTTTTGGAACTATGATTATGTTTAACATATTATTTACTTCGTCAATTTATATATACACAGACAATTTGAGTAAAAACGCAAATTAAAGAATTTATAAATAACTGAAACTGCAAGATGAAAATGTAATGACAAGGAACAGTGATCAATCTCGTAATAAGGAATACAAAATCAAGAGTTTTAATTCGAATTTCTTGTTTCCCTTTGGTTAACTTCTGATACATATTTCAAAACTTTTATAAAGTCTGGCATTAATTAAACTATGTAAAACCTTATACATGTACTCTGAATTGTATATTGGCGTAGAAGACTTATTTTGTAAATGAATAATTTTTTTATATTGCTGTTTCTTTTGATGGTCTGTCAATATATTCTTAGTAAAATGCCCACGACCACCTCGACTCATCTTCGCTAGCCAGGGGTTTTCGGTCGAGCGGAGTGGACCGAAAACCCTTGGCTAGCGAAGATGCCTCGACTATGCTAGCGAGTCATGCTTCGTTCTTCAACTCCTGCATTGTTATCAAAACCAAGAAAAAAAACCATTTAACTTAGGGAATAACTACCTTCTCATTTGTGATTTGCGACCATTAATGCTGATTTAATGGTTGCAAACTGAGTTACGTGTCGCCGGTAAAACGGATGTTTGCAACCGTTTACATTTGTTTTGCTATTTTGTTATCATTTAGTTTTATATCATGTGATCACCTAGCGCCGATT
>CAJDSM010050708.1:0-10015 GCA_903981925.1 Ostrea lurida | reverse complement strand
CCCACCCCGGGGGCCCATAACCGGGAAAACCACACTGCTTCAACTCAGCCTTTACTAGTAAGTCTCCTTCACTAACATGAGGAGACCTAAGTAGAAGTCTTTCAGAATTTAACTGATTGTAACTCACATTGTTGTGAAATTTCCTTCATTTCAGTAGCCTTAAAAAAGTTTTACCACCGCAATGCACAGCCAAGGTTCAGTTACTGGGGGAATATGATAAAGAAGGGGAGGATCCAGAAATTTATGATCCTTATATGGCAAGTAATCTCTTTCTCTCTCTCTCTCTCTCATGCCTTCTCCATGCCTTCCTTCTCTTCTGCTTTCTCTCTACTGCCTTCTCATCCTCTCTCTCTCTCCTATCCTCTTCTCTCTCCTCTCTCTCCTCTCTCTCTCTCTCTCCTCTCTCTCTTCTCTACCTCTCTCTCTTCCTCTCTCTACTCCCTCTCTTCTCTCTCATGCCTTTGCTTTCTCTCTCTCACTCCCTCCTCTCTCTCTTTCTCTCTTTTGGTTATAGTTCTGATTTTTTCATCGAGCGAAAAGGGCTCCATTTTCTCTTCTTTTTTTATTACATCTAATATGAAAAAAAATAAATATCTATTTGAGAAGTATCTGAATATACATGCCAAATTTCAATAGTCTTAAGACAACATCAAATACAAATGGAAAAACATTAATAGTTTCCAATTGCAAGCAAGTCTCTTATGTACATTGTTAAAATCACATGTAGCATTATATACATTGAAAGCGATTGCAAGTAATGGAGGAATGATCGTGATTTTTACCCCTTTGATAATATTGTAAGTTGTAAAGAAAATTAATTGAAATCTTATAGGCATGTCACATTGAGCAATAATTTAATTTTACTTGTAACACTCAATTTAATTGGTTCATTTGACTTTTAGCAACATTCATTATTACCGTATATTCTAACTTGCTTTTTATGACGTCCGAGAATTATGTCATGCATTTGATGGTATTGTTTCTACTTTGTTGTTATGGCAAAATTCATCCGCCTCATGGAAAATCCTTATTATCTTGTAAGTTTCGTAAGTTATTCATCACATAATGCTAATTGTAATTTTCTGAATTAAATTATAAAGAATGAAGCTAATTTTGATCTAGGTTGTATGATATAATCAAACTTGGCGCAGTTTAAGCTTCAAATAATTGCGAATTATAAAGTGTAATTTACTGCATCAAATTAGATTATATCGTATAACCTAGGTCAAGATTAGCTTGAATATACAATCAGAACTGTCGATCCAATCAAATTGTATTTTACAAACAAAATGAAATTATGTTTGATGTAAAACTCTGATGCCACATAGGCATGATCAAATACGAGTCATTAGTCATGAATTGATTGTTATGTAATTTCGCAGGCGGAGATTGAGGTATTTGAGGAAGTATATGATAAATGTCTTCGATGTTGTCAGCGATTCTTGGAGACCCAAACCAACCCGGTTCCACAGACAGAACTGTAAATGCAATGGAGACCCAAACCAACATGGCGCCACAGACGGAATTGTAAACGCAATTAATGGAGACCGGAACATATCAGGGTTGTAAACCCAACATCTACTGCAATATCATCTATTTTATTTCTTCATACACAATATATGTTAGTTATTCATTTCTTTGTTTGTATACAACATAATGTTATTTATTTATCTATTTGTTTAAAAACAATATGATGTTAGTTATTTATTTCTTTGTTTTTACTCTTGTATATGACATATACCATTTTTGCACAGAGTTTCGTTTCCTTTCTCTCACTTACATCTCTGTCACTCCCGTTTTACAAGATTTTTGTAAAACGATGAAAGAATGAAAAACACTACTTGTGAGTGTTCCTTACCTGTAAAATATTAAAAAAGGAAATAATCAAATAGCTTTTTTGTTATTTTTGCTTTATAACTATTTTTTAAACGTTAAACGCAAAATAGTTCTCTAACAATTGTTTAAAAAATTAAAACTTATAAGACCAGAATAACAAATAAGTTATTTGATTATTTTCTTTTTTAATATTTTACAAAGTAATGAACACTCATAATTCGTGTTTTCCATTCTTTTAATGGTTTTACAAAATCTTGTAAAACGGGAGTTGACAGAGATGTAAGTGAGAGAAAGGAACGACAACTCTGTGCAAGAGAATGGACATATACATGTAACTATATAGCATGTAATGTTATCTCAGAACACTCTCAGGTAATGTATGAGCTTTATATTACTGTGATACAAATACCCCCTGGTATTTTTTTTTTTTTTTAAATAGTAATATTTAATATATACATGTATAACCTAATTTTAAAATTATTTCCGATTTTAGATTCTATTACTCGCTAATAAAGTAATTCTAATATGTTAATAACAATTGATTTCATGTATAAGTCATTGAAATGTATATGTATTTATTTTATTATTGTTAAAGATGAATAAAGTTTTATAAAAGAATATATCTATAACTGATTTGTTTATTTCAAGAAAAAGTGACAAACTGCATAGTATACATCATTCATGTGATGCATCACTTTTTTGCCGATCTTGGTTTTTATACCCCCCCCCCCCCCCCCCCCCCCTCCCCCCCCCCCACACACACACACCAAGATCAAAGCAACAGTATATCCACTTGAATTAAGATCTGATATGAGGTACAATTATATCAATTTCTTATTAAATAAAGTTTCATTTGATACCAGATTTTTTTTTTTTAACATCAGGACCTTGAAACTTTAACCTTGCTCACAATTTTTGAATGGTGAATATATTGTATGCAATTTTTTCATGACAAGAACTCCCTTTTAGTACCAAATTTTTAGCCTATTGATCTTTAACCTACTTATAATTTGTATCTCCATGGCTCCTATTTGGGATAGTATATATAAATTTCTGCATGTAAATAACAATTATTTTAAAGAAGTAATGGATCATAACTGGCTTGAAAAAAAAAGTGTTTTTACACTGGAAATAGAATGATGCACTAACATTTTGCTGGGCTGTTGTGATACAGTCAGTCAGCAAACGGTTATATTTGTCTTGGAATCAGTATGGCAACGGGTATATATATAATTGTCATACAACATCACAAAATTTTGCAAATGACAGGAACATTTAAATTTTGGTAGAGTTTTTCCCAAGAGTTATCTTTTTTAATATGAAATATTTCAATAATCTTAAATTATAGTGAATAATATTACGTAAGTTATGTAACCAGTGTTTGTGAAATTTTGATTATATTGCAATTTTATGACATTTTTGGGGGGTTTTTTTTGTTTTTTTTTCAGGTACGAATAATCTAGGGTACAATCTACTCAACGTATCGCCTTTACAGAAATTTGTTTTCAATTACAAAAGAGTTCGGATTACGAAATTGTTACAAAACACGAGAAAAGTCAAAGTTTGAAGGTTCCCGAGAGAGTGGTTATTCCATTGATCTGAAATGTCTCGTTGCGTTTTAACGAGGTGCTACCATTGTGTGACTAAATCGGTGCTGTCTAGGAATGAAGTGATTGCTGAGAAGTTATGCAGAAAAGTGAGCTTTGGTGAAGTGGACAGAATTTCCTCTAAAAAAAAAAACCCCAGATTGTATTCTGATATTGAGGAATGATTTTACTAAAACCAATTTGTTATTCTAACATTGAACGTCATAATCAAGCTTTGTTGAATGCTTTCAATGGAAATGTAATGTAAATAGCTAGACTTACAATCTACAGTTCGAATTTCCTCACAATTCGCTGCTCGTTTCAGCACCTCCTGTGGCGATGTGTTTACTGTTAAATTATATGCGACGTTCCCATTTATGAATGCTAATATTCTTTGTTTTTTAAATGATTTCATTCAAATTGAATTACTTATTTGAATTAAATTTTCTTCAAACGAGAATAGAATTATGTCGGTTAAAAGCTCTCTGGAGCTTGTGTTGTATTTGTTGCTTTTGCATACCGACTTTAAATAAATCTTATTCTATTCTATTCTAAGATTTATTTAAAGTCGGTATGCAAAAGCAACAAATACAACACAAGCTCCAGAGAGCTTTTAACCGACATCGATAACATAAAACAAAAACAAAAATGATAGGAATTTTTTTTTATAGTGAATTGATGATTGACAAAAATATATACTGATTACTGAATGAAGCCAGATTGTTAGCATTTCCTAGTTTGTTCGAGCTTGGTTGATGTCTATTTATTGTGGCTATTCATGCTTTGCTTATTTGTAGATAAGAACTAGGTCCATATTCCACCTACCAGTTTGCAATGAATTGAAACTTCAGCCTGACACCACATATGGAAATTCTAGAGCTCCAGCAAATTCATTGTCACTGGTAAAGACAAAATTCTCATTCAGTCAAACACCATGGCCATCTTTAACAATGTCAGTTTATTCTATAGTGTGGAAACTTTATTCTCACATTATTATCATATCAAATAGACTGTAGCCAGGAAAAGGGATTCTCTATTCTGTAATTTAAGTTTGCCTCATTAATTAGATGCAGCACCGACAGATGTCTGATAAGACGGAGGAGAAACCAGCACCACCTTCCTCCTTCATAAGTAAACTGTTGGACAATGTAAAGGCATTCATGACCAGGTCAGAGATAGAGACCAAAATGCCAGTACAGGTAAGTTAAAAATAAACCTGGGGATCATTTCACAAACTAACATAAACCTGGGGACCATTTCACAAAAGTATTTGGCTCTAATATAAACCTGGAGACCATGTCTGGTCCTTTTGTGATGCATGCCATCACAGCATTGTAAGCTAACTTTATACTGTGTACAATACGTGTAGATACACCACAACTTAGACTCACAGATTTTTAATTTTCCCAGGTGTTCTGAATGTATTGATGTGATTTGGTAATTTTATTGATATAGCACAGTGTAAATCAATTAGAAAATTAATTCTGTTGTTGGTATTTTTTAAGCATTTACAAGTGGGAGGCACCATATTAGTCTTGGCAATCTCGGACTTTGTGTCCTACGAAGAGTTCTTTGAAGGTGAGTTTCTGATCATTAGTTATTTGAATTTTATTTCCTGTCAAGAGAAGAACATGAGTATTATTCGGACAGATAAAGAAAAAGGGATGGGGGAGAGGGGTGTTGGGTTCAATGATAAGTTTGTGTAGATTTTACCTCTAAGGTTTACCTACTGAAGAGAGGAAACTGCTAGTTGATTATAATTTGGTAGATGCTGATGAGCTGGGGACCCTGAAATTCTTTATAATTTCACTCCTTTTGTCACCAAGAATGTTATAGATCATATCTACAGCTGTAGTATTTTTTTTTCAGTTGGTACCGAAACGTTTATGCATGCTGGCACCAAATTATGTTATCTGAATGGCTTTGATATCTTAAAAATAAAATACAGTGTACATGTATAATTAATACATGCTTAACAAAGGGGAATTTTGTGTTTTTTCACTGAAAATGATTTCTTTTACAGTCACCAATTTAGAAGACAATTTTTATTCTTTCTACAAAGTACTAGAACTTCATCTTTGGTAAGTGGCATTAGATGGTATATGGATCAGTTTTTACTAAAAGGCATTTAAAAGACATTACAAATGGTCAACCGAAGGAGAATATATTTTTTTTTTATTCAATTTAAAAGCATGGTGTTTTCTTTCCCAGTGCCTGGTGAAAATGATAAGGTTTTGTCATTGCAATTTTCTATCGCCTTAGCTGCAAAATTGTAGCTTTATGAAATGACCGGTCTGTCAACATATTTTTTTCTGGAGAGCTACAATTTTGCAGCTACTATCGCCTATGATTTGGAAATATAAACACTTTCATATTTACCTGATGTTTGTTGTGTGTTTAGTGACAGATCTAGAATGAGTTTTGCATCCCCTCCCCTTTCTTTGGTTGTACATTTTGGACAAACATTGTCATCATGTGGTCCACTATCCCTTCATTTTTTTTTTTCCCGAACAAGATGTTTTTCAAATGTTTTACATGTAAACACTATGTACCAAGTTTGGGCCCGCCATGGGGTCAGAACCCCAACCCTGGGGATCATCAAATTTACAATTTTGGCAGAGGCCTTCCTGCTCTACATCACTATGCAGTTAATACTTAAGTTAACACTTTAGAGCCCTTAAACCACTGCATCTACAGATGGACGGACAGACAATCCAATTTCAGTATAACACCCACCCACCCCTAACTTTGTTGCTGGGGTTATAATTAAATGACAAAAGGCTCCCTGCTCAACTTGTTTAATGCGTTTCATATTAATATGAAACTAAATGGATATTTGGAATGAGCAAGGAGTCTGAAATCTGGGAAGATGTTCCCTATTGAATTTGGGGTCAAAAGGTCAAAGGTCAAGTACACGACATTAAAATAGCAATATGGTTTCCATTTAAAATTCATATTTTGAAATATGATATCAATAGATTCCGTATTCAGGCATGGGTAATGATTCAACTCAGGTGACTGTTTAGGCCTGTGGGGCCTCTTGTTTAGCGCTGCTCTGCACAAACTTTATTTTGGTATTGAATTTGTAGGATGGTACTTCAGCGTTTACAGCGAGATGGTAATGACGGAGTTGTAGCGGGAATGGCTCTTGTTAATGCCATGTGGAAAGACCTGGAACCTCGTGTTAAGCTGGCAGGGGTACAGATTTCATTTATAGAAATGTACGAAATTACCATATTGATAAAGTAGTACATGTACTTAAATGTGTTCAATGGTCCCTTTTCTTTCTTTAAGGCCCAGATGAAACAGAGAAACGATGGCTTCCATTATCTTCACAATCATCTGCAGTCAGCCATGATTGTGTATGATGAGGTACGTTTTTGATATGACTGAATCCCACAGAATATTTTATTGATAAATACAGCTAAACTCACAATAGTTTTACATGTAAAAGGTCACAAATTAGAATTGGAGCCAAATGGACTATTTATAAATGCAGTTCTTTGAAAAAAGATGTTTCAACCTGTAGCAATAGATGCACTGGATATCTGATTGCTGAAATTTCAGAACCGACAATTTTTACATGATGAGAAATGAACATGCAGACATAGCTTATTTTATTGAATTTCAGGCTTTACTAGACGGAACAGACATGGAACTAGCTCACGCTTTGTGGTTAAATATTTACGATGGAAAAGACTGCGATCCTCAATGTCTAGAGTTTATGGTGGAGTACACGAGAAAGCAGGTATAAAAATAACACAAAATGACACATCATAGAAATACACAGGTAGATCATCCTGTACCTAATCTTAGTACATGAGAAAGCAGGTGTGACAAATATAAATCAGCCTAAACCTGCTCATTTGAAAGCCTCCGAGCGCTGATCTGGACTTCCACATTTGTTATATTATTAAACCAAAGTTGTAACCAAGTTAAATGAAATGTGGGATAATGGAAGAAGGGATTTGAATATAAATGTACATATTGCTGTTGTGAAATCACTACTGTGAAGTTTGATAGGGTTAAGGAGATTTTTTTTTCAGCTGTGAACCATTAATATTGATAATTTACCTGATAATTAATGCCAGTGCTGAAGTACGAATATGCTATTATAACAAGTGATATAAGTATTGTGCAGATTTATTTCCACCAAATTTAACTGTTAGACGAATTTGCCGTTAAATCGAATGCTACAGTAATGAGCATTGACTGTATTTCGATTTAAGATTTAAAAGGAAGTCGGCCATCACGATGATGTGGTACTCCTTCTTAAGTGAAATTTAAGGCGGTACAACCTGAACATGACTTGTAAGAAACATACATGGCTGTCATTTTGTTCTTATAGATGAGCCACCTCCACACAATAGACAGCAGCGTTCTCCTCGGGGGAGGAAAAGTTTCCTTTTTACCCATCGAGCTGGACGAAGAGCAGCGCAGGAAATCTGAGTTAGTATCAGGCCGATTAATCACATGTCTGTTGTCTTCTAAAATTTTGTTAATTAACTATTGACATGGCATCATTTCATTTTGTTAATTAACTATTGATATGGCATCATTACATTTTGTTGATTAATTATTGACATGACCTGTGTATTTTGTTAATTATTGACAATACACCTTTAATTTTATATTTTGTTAATTAACTATGGACAAAGCACATTTATATTTTGTCAATTAATTATTGACAGGACACGTTTACATTTTGTTAATTAACTATTGACAGGACACCTTTGTACATGTATTTTGTTAATTAACTATTAACTAGACAAGAATAAGTTTTGTTAATTAATAACTATTGACAAGACACTTTATATTTTTCAGGGATAGAGAATACAAGATCCCTAGGTACACCAGGAAGATTAATTTTTAGGGTGTAACTTGTCACCCTGTATTCACCTCACTCAGATTGGCTGTTACAGGACAGTCTTACCTACGGACCTGTGGCCCAGGGGTCAAGGACAGGTGTGATGACCACATCATAAGTTTTGTAACCTGAGGAACTCCTGGTCAACAGCCTGGACATTTTTAAAGTGGCTCCCTTTACAGCTGCCAGTTTACGTGTCTTTCATTTGTACATAGCATATTCATACATTGTAAGTAAAATGCATGATTGATGTGTTAGTCTTCAGGAATCTTGTATGATTATAATCATATGTGCATTTTGTTTTTATTGAATAAAATACCGATTTCAATGGCAATTTATTTGATTGCTATTATGATGGAAAGAAAAATGATTTTTGGCGAGATGCACGTCGACTGATCTCCCTTCATATTCATCACCCGATGAGTAAAAGACGAGATCAGAGAAATCGTTGGTACCTGACGATTGCCAGACTGAGACTTTAACTCAAAAGCTAGAATAATTTTAATACTTACGCTGTACTTTTTAAAAAGCTACATGTGTCCAGTTAAAAAATATGCCAAGCAAAACGCCATATTGCAGATCTTTACGATGCAATCGTATCGATTCATAAAAATGCAACTGTTGTCACTCTGCCCGTTATCATTAAATTTTGAAAAGAGGACTTGTGGCCTTGATATGATTTTATTGCGAATAACAAGAGGTATAGAAATATATTGCACACATTTGAAGAATGCAAGTTGGGTTTTTCCCCCCTGAGGCAAGAAAGGAGCATGATCTGCACTTTTCAACAGTACAACTATTGAAGGTGGAAGGATTTAGTTAATCTTAGTACAAGACTATTCTGGGTAATGAAACTACTTTAGGTACACGGGTACTGCTGATGATAATGTTCACTGAGTCCGTAAGTTTTCGATTCTTTGCCGAGTCGGCTGAATGTCATTTGAATATTAACGGTCGCACTCCGACAGGTAGATGTTAGGCTGGTACCCGGTCCCGTGCTGGCTAGCTGTGATTATCTCCCCTGGCTGTGTTGACAGCCGCCATTGCCAGATTACGGTATGATGCAGCTATTGACGATCATCAGAACGGCAGCAGTGAGCGCCAGGGCCGCTCCAGCCACGTCCAGACCAAAAGACCAGCTCAGGAGGGAATTATAGAGATCTGTCAGGGAGGGCCCCATGTAGATAATCAGGCTGATCGTGATACACAAACCTAAAAAACAAAAATAACAGTCAGAAAGGCCCATAGATAATCAGGCTGATCGTGATACACAAACCTAAAAACAACAAATAAACAGTCAGAAAGGCCCCATATGATAATCAGGCTGATCGTTATACACAAACCTAAAAAACAAAATAACGATCAAAGAGGTCCATAGATAATCAGGCCTGATCGTGATACACAAACCTAAATACAAAATAACAGTCAGAAAGGCCCATAGATAATCAGGCTGACCGTGATACATAAACTAAAAATAACAATACAGCGACAACAAAGAAAAAAAGGTCCCAATCAACAGAATTAATACTATTGGCTGAGCCTGCATACTAAAACCTAAAAATAAAAATACTTAGTGCATCACATGATACATCCTAAAATATGATTGGATAACATCTACTCTATAAGTGATAGTGCCCGGGCACTATCANCTTAGTGCATCACATAATAAATCCTAAAATGTGATTGGATAACATCAGTGATAGTGCCCGGTATTTTGATAGTGCCC
>CAJDSM010050706.1:0-15784 GCA_903981925.1 Ostrea lurida | reverse complement strand
ACGATTATTATAGCAACAACAAAATTAAAGTTGGAGATGATTTAATTTTTTTTGGCGATGAGGCCACGGCTAGAAAGGCTGCCGCAACAAATGGTAGCCCCTTATAAAACATACATTATGCATTATTCAACATTAAGCCCTCCATTATAAACACCATAACATTATACTCAAACCATTATCATTAACATTATGCATTATTACCCTTATGACATTATGAGGCTTCCTTAAGCATTACAACAAACATTATACCTTATATACTTATACATTTCCAATCATATTAGTTATGAATGAATTAAGATAAGCAATCATGAACTGGTACTGGTAAGACACGATACTCAGGCGCAAAATGCCCTAGGCAACCTATTAAAGCAAAAGCGTCGTAGAATAAACGCCATATTGGTTGTTCATATGACTCCATGGACCATGATCCTGTCCTTCGCTTTCGTCGAAGTTCCGTGTTGCTCTACGACTCGATTTGTCTGTGTTTTGACATGATATATCGCCTTTCAACTTTGTCTCTTTCGCCATTTTATACTCTTTAGAACAACCACTGCCAATCAAAAATTGGACGACCTTAAAGGAGTCTGGCCAGCGCCCACCCACGCCAAATAAAGGATTTGGACTACATCCCCACTAAAACTCAGTAAAGGCGAGCAGATTTTCCTGAATCATTGCTGCAGTCATGTGTTAAATAAAATATGCTCATTACACAGTTTCTGAGAGATGCATCAGCCTATCAATTACGAAAAAGCACTTGTGCAGTCCCAACTCAATAATCTTGATATTTTATGTAAAAACAACCACTGATGATCAAAATGATCTCATAAGTTTATTAACCTTTTAGCAGGCAATGTTATTGAGATTGGGATTTTTGCTGAAACTACCAAATGTTCTGGTAGATGGCAAGTCAATCCTACATTGGTAATTTTGGCACATGTTCCTACTCAAATTTGCACAGTACTTTTCGCCATATTCTTTTCTAAGGTCCTAAGAGTGGTGTATCTTCCACCCATATCAATTTCCCACGCAATGTATAATTAAATTCAGGCCGGGTTTTCATACCTTAATAGTAGCGTTTTATATGTGTCGGAAAAAACTTCCTTTCCAAGTCATTCCACTCTTAACCTCTGCCAAAGAATACTAAAATGTATAGATCTGACTTAGGCTTCCAGATGCTCTTTTCCAACGACTGTCTAGCATGATGAAAAGCCACTTGATAATGATGCACCAATACCTCAGACTTCGTTTTCCTTCACCTACACATGAAACCATTAAATTGATTAAGTTCTAGTAAATCTTAGTAAGCACAAGATGACATCCTACCTATGGTCTTTTTATTAAGATTCCGGTTACCTTCTAGGCCTGTCTGGACGCAGCACCCTATACGAAAAGATGAGCTTTATAACAATATTTTGATAATCGTGACCATTTCAAAAGAGATTTATTCAAAGTTGAATTAAATTGATATAGAGTTAAATGGACTTCTTGTTCCGTCAATGCTGCTACAAAAACTCTGCCCATTCACATTTCGGTCTACTGCCCAAGTATCTTCTGAGGATGTTACAATTGCCATATATTGGATCTCTTAGAATTGTTTGACTACAAACAGAGGATCCCTTACCTACTTGATCAGTTTTCCGAAACATCGGGATTGTAAGTTTAATGATGTACTTATAATTGTTTCTGTATTTCTTCATTCAATAAACTCACATCTTTATTTCCTAAATAATTTGGGCGCAGCTTGACTCGAGTTATAATAAGTAAAATTCCCTCAACTCTTAAGGAAACCATCGATAAGGCTATTGAGAAAGCAGCTGGAAAAGGTAATATTCGCAAGCTAGACTTACAAAACCTGTTTGCGAGTGATGAGCTTAACTCCAGTATTCCTTTTGGTAATAGGAAGCTGACGTCCTTTCTAGTCCTGATCTCTGATCTTCATAATAATTTTCTCTAACTGAAAGGCTCTGGGTAAATCTTCGCTTCCTAGTAAGTTCTAATTTTCGAGGGCTTATTCGGATATAGGAAGAAAATTGTATTGGTACGCTTTCAGACCGCGCAAGAGATTAAATAGGCAAAATAAATATGACAATATGTGACAGAAGGAGGATGCAATATTTCTTTCTAGACATGATCTTTTTCTGAATTTAGAAAATACGGCAAGATATTTGAGTAGGAACGTTTTGTATTAAGGTTGGCTTCAAGAGTAGTGCTAATCGTTCAATTTCATTCGTCTATACATCGTCTTTGAAGTTCTTTCCGGGATGGGCAATGGGAAACTGATCTGCTTCTGGAGCGTGTGCGATAATTTTTCAACCACTGTTAGAAAACAGAATCACCGCAATGCACATTTTTAAAAAACATCAATTGTGACAATGCTTTATAGAAACAGATCATTGCAACTTATCGTAAACTAATGGACGTAACAAGTCATAACTCGTTTGAATTTTGAAGACTTTCTTGTTCAATATGGCTAACACACGCTTCCTCGCAAATATTGTTCCGTATGGAAATAATATTTTTTTATCGTTGAAGCTGTCTTTAAACTGAACAGAAACATGGAAAAAACTATAGGAACTATTTAAACAACGTGTGATGTCAGACATAATTCTTGTTCACCGACCCAATGTTGGGCCATCTGAAACGTATAGACCAATGTCTGGAATAAACCTTCACAGCCCAAGTTTAGCATTACCCTGCGCGTAGGTGCTACATGGAGGCTGTTCATTCGAATACAATTCAACAACTTTGTAATTCAAAGTGACCATCTAATGTTTAATGAAATCAACCAGACCCCACAAGTCAACTTTTCTATGCGCCTTGTTATACCGGATGGAAAATTTGAAGAGTGCATTTTAGTTCCAACACACGTAGCATCGCAAAGCGAACGCTTGAATGCTGGTGGCGCAAAGCGATAGCTTGGAACACAAAAATTCAATTAGTCCAACCAAGGCACTGTATAAGTCTCTAAGAGTTTATTTTTGTTTTTGTCTCCAATAACTTCAACGAACGTTTTTTGAGTGCTAAAACAATTTTTTCTTCTGGAATTCTTATCACAATATCTAAATATCAATTTTAATGCCTAAACGGTAAAATCAATTTAGTTGCAGAACCCACCGTTTTTTTCCTCTGCTAGAGGTATAAACCCAAAAAACGTGCATGTATTTTGAAATTCGACATTAAGTATCTCGCACGTAAATAAGTCCTCCTCCAGCATCTGAAATTATTAAATAATGGCCTACGGAATGAATGCCTTGCTTTTTGTTATGGAACGACCTATGAATGAAATGGGCAAAACTTTTTCCCATAAAGCACAAACTTATAGAGACAACCCATTGGTAAGCACATAATCATTAATATTCATTATTGAATTTGAAAACCAGCCAAATTTATGATCTGTTGGGATTGCACCTGGTAACAAAAACGAAGTGCCGATTTTTATCCACTTTTAGCTTCAAAATGCACCTCTACCTAAAGACCTATCATTTTTCAACACTTCTTCAAAGGAGTGTAATGACTGTGCATGCATCATGTCAATCAAATCATTAATACTAGAACCGTTTGGGGTAATGAGATGATGTATAGGCGACACACCTCCCATCTTTCTTAGGTAAATACCAATGGTGAAATTAAAATTTTCGCATAGGTTGATGTCAAAGGGATCTGCAATGGGCGACCAATGAAATTTCTTTTTCAAAGTTTAAGTTTGACTTTCCTCAAATGCTCAATGTTGAAATACCAAATTGGTTTGCATTGTGAAAGATCACGTGGGACCAACATAGTATTAGTGTAAACCATGCGTAAACCCATCCCTCAATTCAAAATAACAATAGCCGTTTTTAGGTACAATGAAAGATCAATTTTCATGTTCTCAACGTTAATCAGGTGGGTTTCGACACGGGTTTTTAGTGAAGTTGGTTGTTTGAGCATTTTTTTCCGTTGAGCGATTGCGAAAACTGAGGTCCAGTTTTTTCCTGGTTAGCTGACCGGCTGGAAAGGAGGGTGATTTACTTGTGAAGACTGGTATTGCTTGTCTGCAATTTTATAGCGGGGATGTTTTCCCCCCACATTTTAAACAAAATGGGTGTACTGGACAATTAAAATCGACCACAAATAACCTTTGTTATTAAAATCGGAAAGCATGCCTTCCTGTTGGTTCGTGGACGGTTTTTCAACGATTGACAGCATATGTAAAGCAACCATTAATTCTTACTTGGTCTAATCTGATTCCAGAACATATTATTTCCTGGCCTTCTTTAAACGAAATCGGTCTGTCCATTACTCTCCACACAATAACACTCGATCTTTACTTGCAGCTGTTTTAACATAGCCCTGTATTTCCATAACATCAGACTGTGCTTGATCTGGACTGGGCAACTAATAAAGCTGTGAAATAATAAAATGCCCAGAGGCAGTTTAAGAACATGAAATATTTTTTGCTGATTCATCCAGGCCTTGACTAGACAATGACCAATTGTGAAGAAAATAAGTTTAATTTTCTTGTTCGTTTTCGGCATTGGCGATCTAGTAAAAAGTTCAATCTCAATAAATTCAACCTTTTCCTCTTTTTTTTTCTGTTTTGTAGAGTCATAGAAATGTGCGCCCCTAATTCATCATTTAACTAAAACTGCATTACTCGAACTAAGATGGATATTTCTGACTGATTGGCATTTCAAGTTTTTCTAAAATTACTTGATAATTGCATTAGAGGTACTATGTACTTCGCCGCTTTTTGAGTTGAATTTAGAATCGTCTCAATCCTGTTGTTCTCTTTCGGCTGTTTGTATCCTCTGTGGTCATGGGGCTATTCTATCCTGGTTCCCTCAGGCGCTTGGTTCCGGTCTTACCTGCTCCGGTGCCATGTCGATTAGAAATCAAAGTCTTCTCGATTCGTCTTTGTTAATTTCGGCATGCATTTATCTGTAATGGGTATGCTCACCGTCACTCAACACATAACTGTTCGTTGTTATTATTGCCCTGGTGGTTCAGCTCTGAATAATTAAGCTCCCCGTCCTCTTCTCCGTTTCCTCGTTCTACATGGTAATCTAGCTTTCCCCTCTCAACTTCCGTCTATCTTTTCCTAAGGCTCTGCTCTGCCGAATGTGATTTTCTGCCTAGGCTGCATCACGGATTATTTCACGTGATTTTTCTCCCAATAACATAATTGTTTACTTAGAGCTTGCTGCCGCAAGTAGATCAAGTAACCGTTGATAGAGCGACGTCAAAGCATATGATTGTTCTGACGTCACAATCAAACAAACAGTTCAGACTTTCCGCAAAATAAAGAGGGCCGATGGATCCAAAAGGGAATGAAATAGAAATATGCGTACGAAGCTAAACTGGATTTATAGATATTTACCCCTTTATCCCGTTGATATCACTTATGTGATATTTTTTTCATTCACATAGTATGTATTCCTCGCGCTTGACGAAATTCCCATAAAATCGATAGCTAGTCTTAAATTATTGATGGAATGTGGCACCTAATGTGGATAAATTCGTTTAAAATTTGAAAAACAATATTATATGATTATCAGAAAATTGCCTAAGAATCGAAAAGTCCCGTGGCGTCAATTTTCAATATTCACACTTAAAATATAAACATACCCCTCACCACCCCCACCCTTCCGTTCGGAAACTGAATGACGTACTGTGTAATCTCTCGAGGTTAGAGAAAATCGTAGACGCACATTACGAAAAAAGAAAAGATCTTCGTTGTACGTATTTTACTCCTTTTATTACGCGCTTAATGGATTATCAACTTTTACTCATCATCCATGCACCGAACTCAGGGTAGCCCTAACTCGACATTTAGCTAGGCCTAGCATCTGTGCTCCAAGACAAACGCCGTTCATCACGAATACAAATATGTAAAGAACCAAACACAATCACTATATAGCTCCACGACCCTCCATGTTAAGTATACAAATTCTATCAGTGGACAGATAGGCCTACGCATTCCACTCGGCACAACAAATATGAGAGAGAGAAAAACAACATTCGCGTCATGTATACGTCTCACTGGATATATATATTTCACACAATTCTTTGTAGTATGTCTAAAATGTATTTTTTCTCTCATTTAAAATAATTCTTATGATTTCAAACATTGCGACTCGTCGGAATGTTTTTATTTTTTTAAAATTCCCAACAAACTATTTTGTAGCGGCGTAATGTTAAGGTTAGTAATGTAATTGGCCTGCAGGTAAACAAAAGAGAATTTTGAATCCTTAATTTATTACGCTTAGCTCCCTGGATGAAATATGTGATAAAAAGAATATCCCATGGTTTTGTGGTTTGATATGATGATTATCCCATCGTTGTGTGTTTTCTATCCATCCGCCAAGGCTCGGGGATAGAAAACACACAACGAGTTGGATTCATCATCATATCAACCACAAACCAATGGGAGGATCCTATAATTTATTTGGAAACTGTAATAAATTCACAATATTTACATTTATACTATTGGAATTCCAACAACTTGCATAAGAATCCTTACAAAACAAAATACTCGCTGTTCAGTTACGTGCTCTAACCAAGCCTCTATCCTTACTTACTAACAAACTACTAACAGCTGTTAAAGACCGTCACTTTGCAGAGATACTGTTCCACTACATATTATGAAGTGGTGTAATCCAGATCGTGGCTTCTCAAAAACTCTAAGAACTTATGAAAACCTTCAAGTCACCCCGAGATTTTTTCTAAAATTGACTGCAATCAAACAATGATTTCTCCACCCTTTATACACAATTCCTCACTGACTAACAATTAATCTTAGGCTTTTTCAGATAATTGTAATTGCTTTTTGAACAAACGGGCACCCGAATACAAGTTTCTGGTCATTGGGAAACTAGATGCATATTTTGTCAGAAACCATCTGATTGCCACCACAAGTATTCTGAAGAAGATATTAAGAGCATGCTTGGGTTTCTTATAGATAATATTTATGGTAGTCCTTGGACCGATGTTTCAAACAATCTGTTGGTAATTCCTATGGGTACTACATTGTGACCCTTATTGGCAGACTTTTTTATATCATATGGAAGCAGCATTTATCTCCAGAAACTGTTACGGGATAAAAACAAAAAACTTGCCGTCGTCCTTCACCTTACTTATAGGTAATATAGCACGATGTCTTAAATCAAGTAAAATCATAATTCCAACCAATTATGTCCATTTGATATTCCTACGAAACTTGAAAATAAAGGACCCACGATCTGACAGATGTGCATCAGTATTTGGATATTTTTACTTAAATATTGAACTTAATGGCAGACTAGCACACTACATTACTTGATAAACGCTGATGACTTCGACTTTACAATTGTCACTTTCCTTTTTTTTGTGTTGGTAAGTGTAACCTATCACCGCTTCATGGTGTGTTGTTCTCGGTTCGATCTTTCGTCGATTAGCAAAGGGCATGCAACGTGATCCTAGGGGTAGGGATGTTGGTATTAAGGAGGAGCTAAATTGGTCATTGAGGGAATTTGTTAACAATTGATTTTTTTTTTTCTTTTGCTTCTTCTTGATCACTATGATTCTAATTCTTTTCAAATGTGGTATGAAATATTTTTGGGACGAGAGGGACCTGAATTGTAGATTTCAGGACCTTTTTACCCCAAGGGCCTTAGGAGTGGGACAAAAACTGACAAAATGTGACCAATTTTATAAAATATTCTTCTTTACAACCGCACGTCTGAGAGAAACTAAATGTATATTGATGTAATGCAGGAACGCCTCTACCAAATTTGTAAATTTGGTGATCTCCGGGGTTGGGGTTCGGCTTAGGTATTACTTTGCAACAGAAAAGAGGGTTTTTGTTACTTTCGAAGAAAAAAAAAAGATTTTGTGATGTTTAAACAAATAATCATGTTAAACGTTTTAAAAACTCAATCTATTACAGATTATATGTACATGAATTATATAAGAAAATTGGCAAAAATTCAGTTCATCACCAAATTCATTATAATACCACAAGAGTCAGAAGAACGAAAGGTGACGGATTATCAAAAGTATACAAAAATCAATCAGTTAATATTGGAGCACAATTTGTGCCTAGATGAACTCTAACATTCTAACACACTGTCTGTCGACCTGATCTACAAATCCATAAATAACATATTTTCAATGTCAAATTCAGAGTATTTGTGCATAGAACCAGACTTCTGTTTAACTAAACAACTCCTAGATAACAAAGCACACGATATAGATAGTGTTACTAATAACTATGTTCTTCAACTTACATTTTGTGGCCTGCTCGCCTGTTGCTGGAAAAGTTGGCACCTATTTGATTAAGAATATACAAAAAATACATGAGTGTTTTAATGTCTTCATGAAGAATATTTAGTGTCGTATTTTGAACTAAAATTTACAAACAAGATAAATGGTGAAGTGTACCTAGCATACACTATCCCTTTTACTGATCCATACTGCTGCATGTCTTCTGAAAATCTGTGACCTCTCCCAGCCCTTTGTTGCAGATGCTCTTTACCACATGACGAACACATTGGTTCTGGATCTTCACAGTCTAGACAGTATTGCGTGGCATTTACTTCCTTTCTTCCATATCGACAAGGTTCACAATGATATCTAAAATTTGACATGAAGAAACTGAGATTCATATTTTGCACGATAATAGTGAACATAAAACTTAAAATGGACTATAACTAATGGTAATTAATGTACTTCGAATTCGTTTTTCGATGTTCCATCAATACACTGATTTGTTCTTTGGCTGTAATACTTAGCAAGGGTCAATGCATACGGATACTTAATTATATAATTTGCTGATGTACAAAACCACAAGAATATCATTGTTTGGAATATATTTACATATCATGGACGGAGAAGCCGGGGGGATTATGTATTAATAGTCTAGTAGCTACAAAACCGTGTTTATGTGCCCTTTTCTTGTTTTTTGCTTGCCACATTGATAAAGTCCCCCGTCCACATTCAAAATAGAACAGGGTCTATGTGCCCCCCCCCCTTTTGCGATTGCCACATTTAGAAGCTTGCTTCCACCACCCCCTTCAAAACAGAACAGTGCCTTTGTGTAAATTGTTTCTTTTTTGCTTGCCACATTTAGCAGTTTGTCTCCCTTTTCAAAAACAGTCCTACGCCTATGCATATATATTTAAAGACTACAAGATATTTGTCATGAGTATGATTATTATTACAAATTTTGATGCACCATATACGCATTTCGACAAATTATGTCTCTTCAGCAATGCTCAAACCGAAGTGTTGGAAATCCGAAATTTAAAGAGTTTAAAAATGGAGTGTCAAAGACTGTAGCCAAATACGTCCAAGGATCAGAGCTAGGTCTGAGGGGGTAATCCTTAATGTTGAAATAAATTTCTGATTTAACCTCTGCAATACAAGTTGTAACTGACGGTGGATACTTTCTTAAGTATAAGAACAAATGGAGTTACATATTTTTGATTGAAGATATGTAATTTCATTGAATCAGAGTTTATTCGAAGCAATAAACGCGTCAAATCAAAAGTTAACATTTGTCGATCCATGGATTATTTTCATCCTGTCAGTAGTTCTTGTTCGCAATCTCCAAAGCAATGACCTTGGAGATCACTAGTTCGGAATATCGTGTAATAGAGGCAAGTGCTATACATGTGTCAGATTAAATGCCGAAAAAATCTTATTTGAGTGCTAAACGTAATAATTGCTGTGTTACACTTGTGTTACTTTTAGTAATTCATGACATGATGCAAAATTTCAAACAAACGAAATATATATTTACTCATGTTGGTTTCTAACTTTGTATGACCTTGACTTCAGCAACGCAATTAAGTTCGAAACGCTAATTTAAGATATGCTACAACACCTGTCTGTCATGAAAATGGCGTCGAAAATAACAATGATGCTCAAAGTCAAGTTTAAGTTTTCTTGTATCTGTAATGAATATATCTGAAGAAACTATTGCATCTAGCTGGTGTTTATGAGAGTGTGTACAGTAATTTAGTGACGTCATTTTAGAAATGTGACGTATCATAAGTCAAATATCTGGAGATCGATAAGATGGCTTCGAAAGGTAAACAAATTGTCTACCCCTGTAAAAAATGCGATTATATCTTTGTCTAGAAGTGGAATTAAAAAACAGGAGATGTGTGTTAGCCAGTCGGGTATTTCAAAATTTCCGAAACGATTTCATGTGAAAATAAACATCGAAGCGGCCGTCAAAGAAAAACCGATACAAGTGGTGATCTCAAGATAATTCGATGCGTAAAACTAAAGAGGAGGCAGACTCTGACAGATGTTACCCCATTTATATCCGAATAAATTCTTTGTTTCATAAATCGCCATTATAAGACTGTCTATTTTCCGCCATGCTAGTTTAATGCCTTCTAAGATTAGGGTGAAATAATAATATGGATGTCGATTTGCGTTCAGGGAAGTATCATTTTTCACATAGTAAAATGTGAAATTGTACAATTTATCAAAGCTGGTTGAGTGAGTTCTGGTTTAACGTGGTGTTAAATGCAATCCCATGATACATGTAACTAAGATTACGAATCCCCCTCAGACCACTATAACTTTTTCTAAATTCCCAGCATTATTGTACATAAATAGTTATATAATAAAACATAGGAACTAGGATGAAGGTTTTCACAAATATATATCGTACATTCTAAGACCCCCCCCCCCCGCCGCATAACAAAAACTACCAGTCAAAATAAATCTATCTCTTCAAGAACAGTTAGAAGGCGTTTAAGATTTTCTAAATTCAAGGAAAACAAGGAAGACTTTGACAATTCGATCTGCACATCACACTTGTCGTGTAAATTGGTGCTGAGGGAAATTGTACTGGACATTTCACTGGAAATGGTGATATTTAGTAATCAAAATCAGGTAGTTATTGACCAAAATAAACGTGTTTATGAGTGAGGAAGATCGGATGAAGTGTAGTGACCAGAATGGTTCGGCATTCATGAAAATTCGAAATTCTCAGCAATGTTTTGGGGCTGTGTCACTCATGGAGGAGTCGGAACATTTACAGAAATCGATGGAAATATTAAGTCCCAAAAGTATATAAATATTTTGGACACAAATTTATGGCCAGTCTTAGTTCGGCATTTCCCGAATGAAGACTATTTATTCCAATGACAATGAACATGTCCATTCATCAAATGCAACAAAACAATGGAAAACTGAAAATGAAATGAAATAATTTACTTGGTCATCACAATTCCTAGAAATCAATTTTATAGAAAATGTATGGAGAACTATTAATATGCGCATTCATAGATATGTGTACTCGTATTGCGTTCCATTTTCCGTTCCGCGTTTTAGCAACACCGTCATTAGATCGAAGGGGCGATAATTTCATCATTCGCCTCTGAAAGTAACCATATTTTGCGTATTTACCTGGACTTTTGAAAATGATAATATCAATATTTTTTATCATAACAAAATTTTATCTAATTTACAAATTATTTCCACATTACTTGACCATTCCAATCCCTTTCGGATATTCTACACACATATTCCTTACATGCTCGTGAATATCATTATATACCTCATCCATGGAAACTATAAATTTTTACTATTAGTAGAAATATTGTTACACATTCACAGTCAATATAAATACTAGCATTTCCAGTGGCGGATCCTGTATTTGTCGAAAAGGGGGGGGGGTCCTTTGAAAGAGGAGGACAATAGGCTAGAAGTCTGGGTTAAGTGGGGCCCCAGCGGCGAAGGCTCCGAAAGCTCCTGGGTTTAGGGGCTTTCAAAGCTATTGGGGGGGTATATCTAAATATACTTCTATATACATAGTAATAATTTTGGTCACCAAGGGGAAAGAGGCTGCTACTTCTAAATCCGCCTAATGGATGATTTACTATGCTTTTAAGTTTACCCAAGATTTGATAAAAATGTGTACCAAATAAATTCTTGCACGACAAAAATACAAAAATATTTTTAAGAAAGAAAAATGCATTATTTTACATAATCAGAAAACGATTTACGGGGAAGTAATTCCATAAAATACAACACAATCGCTTTCTTCGTAACATCAATGTACCACCATTGCACGTACAACCAAGAAGCTGCCCTTTCCACTTTTTCTTCTATGCACAACGTACATTTTCCCGTATATATCATTCCCCCTTGCAAAGTGTTGTTTTCACGCGCAAAAACACAAGCGTCTTGGTCAGTTAACTACAGACGAAATTCGAAGTATGAATCCTTTATTTGGATTGGCTGAATATTGAATCTCAAATCTCAGACTTTGAATCTTGGATTTCGAATCTCGGATTTTGAAGATTTCGAAGAACCTTCTGGGCTTTCGTACTCTTGAGAATATTTCACGCATATAGAGACGTTACCATTTTCGGTGAAAGGCCGCTTATGGTTTTCGAGCTAGGGGGATTTCTATCGTGCCACACCTGCTGTGACACGGGATCTCAGTTTTTGTTTACCACTTAGTCGCCTCGTACGACAAGCAAGGGGTACTGAAGACCTATTCTAACCTTGGTTCCCAAGGCGATTGCTGTCTAAGATAAACAAATATTTGATTCATTGCGAGGAATGTCTACGTAAAGTGCTGAAAAGCCATAAGGTTTGATGCAGATTTGAGAAAGGCCTGTAATTTCAAAATTACTATAATTTATAATTTTTTTCAACGTTAAAAGCAAAAGTTCTATAAATTCTTTTTAGAATACGTTTGAATTACGCCACTTCTTACAATATGTTACGTAACAATATGCTTGAAGTTTCTCTATCCAAGCTCTTAATATTTTTGCGATGAGCAAAGCTAAATGCTCATAAGAAAATTACTGGGTCCAAAAGTGTATCTATATTTGCAAATGGTTTTGTGAAGTTAAGAATCCTGTGTTTTTATTCCTTCGTTCTATTAACTGCCAATTGCTAGGACGTTTTTTATACACTGATTTCGACTACGGATTATTCAGTCTGCCATCAAGATATGAATTCATCATGTAGCCAATGTACAGGCAAAGATAACGAACAGTGATCAATCTCGTAAGTCCCAAATAGAATACAAAAAACAAGACTTGGGCAATCACGGACCCCTGGACACACCAGAGGTGGGATCAGGTGCCTAGGAGGAGTAAGCATCCCCTGTTGACCGGTCACACCCGCCGTGAGCCCATAGTCTTGATCAGGTAAACGGAACAATCCGTAGTCAAATCAGTGTGTGAAAAACGGCTTAACAATCTAATTCTTCACGTCTAGTTTACTTAACACTTCTGATTTGGTGTCTATATCTCCCAGTTGATTCGATACGCAAGAGCATGCTATGCTTATGCGGATTTTTTAAAGCGCGAGCAACTACTAACAAAAAAATTGATGCTGCAGGGTTATAACGAATCTCGTTTAAAGTCATCATTTTGCAAATTCAACGGTCGCTATAAGACCTTTTTTGCGATTACAAAGTATCACTAAGTCATATGTTTGACTGATTTGTTCATACCCTTTGTTAGACTTCATTTTCCTACAAGATTTGATTACGGGTAATCCCGTTTACTTTATTTCGACTACGGGCTCAAGGCGGGTGTGACCGGTCAGCAGAGGATGCTTACTCCTCCATGACAACCTGATCCTGCCTTCGCTTTTGTCGAAGCTCCATGTTGCCCAACACTCGATTTTGTATTGTTTTTTCTTTTCTTATTTTGACTACGATTACGTATAATACTTTGTTACTTCGCCATTTTATATTCCATATTACTTTTTTTAATACCAAAATTTCTATTAAAATACTCAGATTACTTACATTTTCCGATCTGTTTTCATTTCAGAACAAGTTGCCATTTTCACGTTGGAATTTCGTTGTGTCTCCTACGTCAAATAATAGTCCACATCAGCAAAACTAAAATAAATATAAGAAAGATAAATTTAGAAAGAAATCAGTAAGTAAAGGATGACATACTTTACCAAATTATAAACATTCAGACTTGTTCTGTTTTATTTAGGATTTATCTCAATTACTGATACTGCAACTATCGGTTGTGTTAACTGTTATAGGATTAAATGACCTGTCATTGGGTTAAATGTTGTCTGATGTGTTTCATAGCAATTGTTAAGCTGTTTTTCATGCACTGATTTGAATACGATGGGCTCACGCTGCGTGTGACGGGTCAAAAGGGTATGCTTGCTCCCCCTGGGCACCTGGTCCCACCTCTAGTGTGTCTAGAGGTCCGTATTTGCCCAACTCGTTTGTATTCTTTTTGGGACTTACGAGATTGATTACTGATCGTTTAAGTCAATGGAATTGGATGTATAATACATACTTGATAAATAATTGTGTATACATACATGTATGATTCTTTTATACATGTACGCTCCACCACAAAACTAACAATGACATCGTTTGAAGAGAATAAAAAAAAATCGGCAAGGATAAACTTCTTTTTACGGTTTCTAAAATTAATTATAATGCTTATGATTTCATATAAAATTGGGTTGTTAACTTGCCTTATGATCTTTGTCCAATGAAATATTTAAAGAAGATATCGAAGACAGCGTGGTGTCTTGTATTTTCAATTGACCGAGGTATATCGAATCAACATATGAATTAAAGTGAGTATTGCTAATTGATAAACTGAAGTCGTGTCTAAATGTTTTTGCATCTTTTTGATAAAGTACTTGCGTGTGGAATTGTAATAGGATACATTCCAAATCATAAACAAGAATTTTAAGCCAAAGAAAATATCGAAGTACTGAAAGTGTTGAAAAGCACAAAGCTGACTTCATAAAGTCTTTCGTGCAATATATATATACGTTTTACTTGTGTTGTCTATTTCTTTGAAATACAATTATTTTTGTATATTTTATTGCCGGACACTGGATACATTATTTAATTTGGATATATATATATATATATATATATATATATTATATAATATATATATATATATATATATTCTATCTATCTTCATCTATCATCTATCTATCTAATCTATCTATCTATATATCTATCTATCTATCTATATTATATATATATATATATATATACTTATATCTGTAAGGAAATACAAGATATGATATTAAACACTTTTCAGAAACTGTTCACTATGATTAATGATTTTGGCGTTATCCATTACATTGGATTGTGAAATTTACACTTTTGGTAAAGGCCTCCTTGCTTTACACAACTATGCTATTACTTTTTTTTTCTTTTCCTTACAGATTATTGTTTTGGAAATTGGTCAACTTTTGGCAGTGATGGAAAAAAATTATGATAGTTATTGGCGAAAATGTTCAATTGTTATTGCACAACGGACATAGAAAAATGGCGTTAGTGATGAATGAAAACTTTTAACCCTATCATCATTGACAACAACTACTGTACTTATATTTAATAAATACATTGCTACTTTGTTAAAGTGCATGAAAATAGCTAATTTGAAACTAGTCTATAGATTGATTCATTTTTCATCCAAGAAATACAGAACTAAGAACTGGACGAAAAATGCACAGAACTACATAATACCATGGCTAAGTAGCAAATGCCACATATATTCCTGTCAAAACAAACTGACATGATAATTAAGATATATGAAACAATTTACAATCCTTCAAAACCTTACAGGATATCAATTAGACGTACGTAAAAATGTATCGTTATAAGTTGCAATATGTAAATAATTACCGGCATATAGCAATCAAAAATGAAAGTGGGGTTATTTTTATAATCAATAATAAAGTTTATTATCAAAGAATATAAAACCCCTGCTGTGCGTCCGTTCGTGTGTGCGTGCGTGTGTGTGTGGGGGGGGAGGGTGTTTGTGTGTGTGTGTGTGTGTGTGTG